>VACF01000642.1:0-38272 GCA_006891605.1 Pleurozium schreberi
TGTGGAGCACGTTCTGGGCGATCTCGGGAGAGGAGACGACGACGAAGTTGCGTTGTCCCATCCTGAGGTTGAACACATCTCCGTATTTCTTCGACATCTCGGCCAAGTTCCTGTGGTTCAAATCATTGCCGACCTGCGAAAAAACATGCAACGAATCACTCAAGGTCAGCTCGGAAGTGGAAATCCTCGTCAGAGATACGAAGCACCACGTTTCAGAACGTTCTTTCGGTCTGGCTCAGCGTGAATTTCAACGTTTTCCAACGTTTTCCGATTACATCTGAGAGGTTACAGCTCAAGAACTCAGGATGTTGAGCAAGTAAAGAAAAACGCAAAACTTGTTGGCAAAAAACAGTCGAAAACATGGAATATTCGACCTTTATTCTTAGCAATGACGTCTGTCGTTAATTATATATGTACAGTCCTGAGAAAATCACTGGCCAGCAAGTGCACCGACTGCATATGCTGTATTTTCTCTACCTATGTGCTAGAGAAACTTCATTTTCAATTCGTGACCGCATATGACACAATAACAAGAGCTCACGATTCAAGTCTTGTGCAAGCTCAGGAATGATGGAACAGAGGAGTTAGTAGAGGAGCCCGACAGACCTGCAGCCAATTTCCGAAGATGGGAAGGGCGATTGGGCCAGGGGGGAGCTTCAGCTTTGGTGCGCGTAGCTTCACGATGATCAATCCCACAAAGACGGCCACACACAGTCCTTGCACTACTCTCTCCAAGGTGAATCCCGCTGTCTGGAAATCACTGAAATTAGCTATCAAATCTGCCATCTTCCACTCCATTGTCCCCGGCCTCCTTTCTCAATCTTTTCGAGAATGTCTTAATCTCTACCAAAATCTCAATCTCAGAACGTGAATTGAAATACAATTGATAGCTGTCTTGTGACTGCAGTGAGTGCGATTGTTGGAATGATTGAGAGGAATGCATGAGTTGGGATCCATTGATCGAGGGTTATTTATGGAGACGTCTGTGCAGCCCGACGCGTTTGCCACGCAGTGTTGGTCTTCAAGAGCGGGTCGGAAGAAATCAAGCAAGACTGTGTTTCGGTTACTTCGGGGCCTGTGATCAGGAATTTTTCCCCGTGGATGGTCAAAGTCATGGCAAATTTCTTACTGCTACATGCAGACGATCGAGCTAGGTACGCACGCGCAACYGCCTTCTTGGGAAACGAAAGAGAGGTTTAAATTCTCGATTTCAGCAATTGCATAACGCTTAATCTATGCAATGAAAAATTCTTTGTTTGCTTTTATCAATAAAGTAATAGTGAACACACTACAGTATAGAATGGTACTGCGGCTTATCTTAAAGCCAGCCGCCTCTATAACACGAGACAGCTAGTACCGCCTCCATACTGTTCTCAATTTCAATGGTTTCAACATTGATCTCAAAGCAAGCCGTCTCTGTAGAGTCTACTAACGGAARCTCACTTTCAACTGTAGTTGACATTCTATTTTTCCATGTGTACCACCAGCGGTATTTTGAACTGGGGTGCGTCAATGCTCGTTGAACTTYTGTGATTCATTGCTCTCGTCACTCGCATGCGTCATAGCTCTTCAACTCTTGTGCGTCATCGCTCTTGGTCCAGAGGCACCAAGTCACTGTCCTTTCCTGGAATTAAACTCATTTTGCGTACCTTATCACAAGTAGCGATTTACTATGGGCGGAGACAATCAACAATTATTAGTTTGGGGTTTAATTTATGTGCTGTGCTCTGAAATGGTTGGAACTTAGCTCGAAGAAAATTTCAGAATTTTTTCTGTAGATTTTGCAGATTTTGCATTGTTGGGTTGGGCAAAAAGTCATTCCAAAGTACAACTGCCATTACACTCAACCCTCTCTAACCAAGTGCATTGGATTAATTATGCGTCCAATAGAGCTTTAATATTCTCTCTAACATGTATTTCTAACTCAACGTACATGTGGGAGTTCTCCACTCAGATTTGTACAATACACAATATGAGAGACATCCAAAGACGTGCTATTCTACAAGGACTGTACATGGAATAAATGAAGACCAGAGAAGAGTGATTAGATTGTGATGAGAGAACAAAAACTAAACAAGAGTTAGAGACTTTGCAAGCTTGAAGAGGAGGACTCCTTCACCTGGCAGTCATCCACTGCTCATATTGCTGCGGCCACGCAATAATCGGCACAGCACTCGTAACACTCTCTAGCACGGAGTTCCAACCGCAGTGGGACAAAAATGCACCGCAAGCTGGGTGTTGTAAGATGTGAATCTGAGGAACCACTGTAGTCACCACCTTGCCTTGCTTCCGTGTGCGTTCCTCGAACCCTAACATCATCACCCATATGCAAAGCCAATCCATGTTCAATAGAGAAGAAACAACCCTAAACCCTAAATACAACCCTTTTTTTGATCACCATACATTAAGACTCCTGTTTGTGCAAGGTAACACAACATATGACTTGAATATCATCTTAATCTCAATTATTACATTTGGGCATTCAAAGAATTTGCATACAGTATCAAATGATACACATTTAGGTACATTGCAATTGACTTTCAATTGCAACAAAAAACAATATTGATACAAACTATGCTCAACGCTTAGAGTGCTGGATTTTTAAGTTCTTTCAAA
Source organism: Pleurozium schreberi (assembly GCA_006891605.1). Classification (NCBI taxonomy): domain Eukaryota; kingdom Viridiplantae; phylum Streptophyta; class Bryopsida; order Hypnales; family Hylocomiaceae; genus Pleurozium; species Pleurozium schreberi. The sequence continues at coordinate 2,617 of VACF01000642.1, forward strand.
GTAGCTCCAGAATAAAAAGTAAGAAGGGATGATCCTAACCTGGAGGCAATAATTCGGAGACATTTGGAGGTGGAGGTTCATTTGGTCTTTTGATAGGAGTTCCTGCTGCCCACAAAAATGTTTGTTTGCTGGACTCCAAAGCATAGGCAATCTCTTGGAACCGCTCCACCCCATTCTTTACTAAACTTCCAAACGCAATGTACAACACTGAACGTGGTGGTTGCAAGTCCAACCATTGCATTAAAGTTCTACTTTCTTCACTAATTTCATTTGCAATTATTCCARCACTCGACAAGAGGAAGTCATCTGGAAGAAGGAGAGGCCCAATTGGGATGACCTTGGGAACCTACAAGCATAATATCAGTGTTTGTTCATTGCATTGTTGCAATTAAGGAAGAACTTATTGGGATAGGGATGAATGAATATTGATGTGTTTCTTAGTAAATAGAAGAGAAGGCATGCATAAGTGGAAGTAGAGAACTTTGAAGATAAAATATTCACTTCCAAAGTTCACACAAGGAGTGTAGCAAAACTCAACATTTTAGAAGGTACTTACATGTTGTCCTCTTGTTGCTTGCGAAAAAAGATTGTCAAAGACTATAAAACAATCCTCTTCAAGTTCACGGAATGTGTTGACTAGAACAATGGGGGCCTCAAGAGCTCGCCTTGACATTCGGAGAAAGCAATCGTATGCACCCATTTTTATAAATTTTTCATCCTTGAGCTCTGACACCAAATCAGATGGGTGTAATGGAAACTGAAATCCAGGGATTGGAATTGGCTTTGTTTGATTTTCCTTAGTGAGAGGCAACCGTCCCTCTACTACTAAATTTGGCACCTACAAACATTCATTGTTTGGAGTAAATCTTTGAAGTAAATCTACCTAATTTCAACCCCAATATCCAAACAAGAAAACTTAGGGTATACCTATACATAAAGAACAACTTTTATTCATAATTTTTTCATCTGATGTCTAAAACATACAAGCCAAGATTGTTTATAATTCTCTTTCAATTGCCAACATTCAGACAATTTGATATGAGGATRATTAGTATGATTTTGAGTGTAATTACCTTATTCCTCTTAAGCTCATAATTTAGTATACATTGTGTAAAGATCATTGAAGCTATTACTCTAGAACTAAGTTAATGAATAGAATAACAATTTCACTTGTAAAAAAATGTCAAATCAATGAAATTAAATAGTTTCAATTAAAATGGTTGCAATCAAACACTAAGGTTTCATCCGGCCATAAGTTTTTTTTGTAGATGTATGGATGTCATTAAAATTTGGCAAGAACAAATGAATGAAAAAAAATATGTTGATGAAAACAAGACACATGAAATCGTGACACCCTTCGCATCTCTTATACTTACTAAATGCAAATTGTGTTACTATTTCATTATTCACATTTTCATGTGCACAATTTTCCATTCTTTTGTACTTGCTGAATTTTAAAGACATCCAAACATTTTCTCAATAACGAAAAACCTTGCAACTTCATGAAACCTTTTTGATATTAGGGGGAAGAAGTTCATCAAATTGATTGACCACCTCATGTGGCAATGTGGAATTGGTTCAAAAAAATTTCTTCTCCACTCAAAATAGTGAGTCTCGGAAATTGAGCACGTTCATTGAACCCATTGAGACTCCCCCTATTGTTGCATTGCAACCGGCTTCACGCTAGTCTACTACACTAAATACTGAAATTAGGTTGCCTCTACAATTAGGTTGCCTTATCCTAAGAAAGTTACTTTACAAGTCATCAAAGTCAACAAATATTTCTACAGATACTTCCATTTGTACACATGGAGACTGTTCATGAGTTCCAACTACGCCAATAACTAATTCAAAAGTAGTGCATTCTTGTATGGATATAAATATTTATATAGTGTGGAGTGTAGAGAAATTAGCGGCAACCTAATTCCACTATTTAGTGTAGATGAAGTGCACGGTGTCACCAACCCCCGCCTGTCACCAACGATTTCAAGCATTCACCCTAGCTACACATCTTCCTCCGCAAAATCCAGTTCTGGAAAACCCAAACAAACGACTACCGGATCCATGTTTCTTAGTTTCTGCAATTCGAGTTTCTGTTGCAAGAGTGTTTCAATGGTTGTTTTACGAGTTTGATCTACCAAGAGGAAATGACAAGTGCGGATTGAGTCCATACGTGGAGCATGAGCGACAGATTGGAGGCAGGTTGAATGTGCAGCACAAACCGCGGAATCCCAAACTCCTTCGCCAACTCCTGCGTCCACCCCACCATCATATCCGACACCACACAACACGGCTTCGGCACCATCGCCATCAGCAACGCTAAATGCTTCCCAAACACACTCACAAACTTCTTCTCCGACGCCACCTCCCTGACCGTCTTCCCAAACCCTTCCCAAGTGCCATCGTAAATCCCATCCTCCACGGGGACGAGCTCGATGGAGTCGCCCGCAGCGAGGAGCCGCGGGGTCGAACGCCAGTACAGTGGGTTGGTCCACACCTGGCGAACGTGGTAGGAAGAGCTGAGGATGGTCACTTTGACGGAGAGAGAGGCGAGGCGGAAGGCGAAGTCGAACAAGGGGAGGGAGTGGCTGGGACTGAACATGGGGATGAGGACGAGGTGGGCTTAATGATTTGAGGTTTTTCTAGGTTTGTTTTGTTCTCCTAGCTTGTTTCGCAATTTGCATGGAGAAACTTTTGTTACTGTTTACATGGCTACTTTACGTCTTTATAAATTTTGAATTAATGAAATTTTTTACCTATTTTTACCTATTTTTATATAATTATGAATTTTTAAATTATGAAAATCATAATTTATTACAAAACTAACAAATAGGTTTCATAGTGAGAGATAATATGTAGTTTCATCTTACAAAAATATATTACAATTAAATGCAAACACTAATTTACAACTTATAGTTTGAAAAGTTAAATTGAGTTTAAAAACAAAGTTTGACCATATGACAATGAAAATATGGAATTGGTCCTTTGGGAGTTAATATGACTTGAAGGTAGGCAATACATATATTAGTCCTATATAATTAAAATTTAAGATTATAACTTTAGTATATACCGGTAGTAAAAGCGTCAATTTAGCTTAAAAGGTTTAGTATGCCCATAATTGACACTAGTTGCAATTGAGAACATTTTTTATTATGAAACATAAGATCATGATCTTTGGACTATAGGGGAAGAGGCTTAAGTTGGTACATCACTCAAAAATTGAGCCAATACTACGGGGACAAAGCCAATTGTAGAGTAGCTACTTGTTTTTTGTTGAATCTTGCTGGCAAATGAATGAGGAATCCATTGCAATCAGCATGCAATAATTGAACACCAAATGAATAAGTAAGTTATGAAATTTTTCATCATATCAATWGCAAAATTCAACACTAGACTATAGTAGTTTGTAGGGAAAGTTCGGCGGAAAATAATTCGAAAAATAGATGCTAAAACTGCAAGGAAATCGTTTTTTTCAAAAACCAAAAAAATGTATGGTGAAAAAAAAATATCAACAAAAATATCTAGTTTAAGCATTTGTCAAACCTTATTTATAGCAAATAAATAAATATTTGACAGAGAAGTGCCGACCTCGCCCAACACTTACAATATCCTAGGCTCTCGTCGAAAGAGAATGCAATTCCCAAATTCCTACCATGCTTTTGGACTTTTGGACTTTAGTTAGGTGTGGGCCCCAAGCCAACACATCCTTTATTAATGCCAATCTCAAAAGGAACTGGAATTCTCGTTCTCTCGTCATCGAAGGTCCGAAGGACTTCAAGGAAGCTTCGAGAAAGATATTTGGAAGAACGAGAAGTGATTATCTGTCCATCCACGATGGTTTTAGGGTACCGGGGGCAGCAGGCCGTGTTTCCGCGACGACGCTGCACTTGTCGCTGTAGAAGTGCGAGATTGCGCGACGAAGAGCTCTGATGCTGCGTCACGCGGGAAGCGCACTCTCTTCTCTGCTGTTCTATTGATTTGCAGCCAAAGAGACTTTGATTCGATTTGATGTTGTTTTGAAACTAAAATTTTCAAATGAGCCGTGGCCGATGAACATTGCGCCCGGCATTCCGTAGGATTTCCTGTGTCGGTCAGGCGGCATTCGCGGCATTTGTGAGAGATTTGCGTTGCGGAAGGCTTGACAACCGCGATGTGGTGCAGATCGGTACGACGGGTGCGTAGTTTCTGGTAATGCATTGTTTTGGAAGTGCACATTCTATTTTGGGATTGTACTGCCGGCCTAAACCCCTGTGCCGGCCAATTTGGCTGTGGCCCTGTTTTGGGAAAGTTGATGCGGAATATGTTAGCATTGGGATGCGTGAGGGTAGGAGTTTGGATTTTTGATATGAGAACCGGTCTTGTTTTGCATTCTTGTCCGTTTTTGTGAGAACTCCGTTGTGCTGTTGTGACAGGTGAAATAGGGTTCGTCTTCTGATGAGGCGGTAGATCTGCGTGTGTAGTTGATGTCGTTTTGACAGAGAGGGGAATTTTTTTGACTCGAATCGGAGCGGCGTCGTGGGAATTTGGGAGTGGCACTTTGCGTGAGTTTCATGGAGTGGTGGCCACGGATGGAATGAAATCCGAGTAGCCACGCTTGTCGCTCAAGCTCTGCAAATGTAGTAGGAAAGGTTATCACGGGTCATGCACAGGGGCTCCGTGAGTGTCAGAGTGAACATTTGTGCTTTCGAAGCTTGGGGAAAGGTGTTACTGAAGTGTGGTGAAAACTTGAGTGCCCGCATTGCATTGTCACCATCGCTCGTTCCTGGAGAGGATCAGACCTGTGTAGGGAGACGTCTTGCTGGAAGGATTTCTGCTCGTGGTGATGGTAGCGAGGCGGGTGATTGGTGCGTCTAGTGTGGACACGTTATAGATCTGCAAAGAATAAAAAGGAAGAAATCGGAAGCCTGACACAGCCATCGGAGCCCTGAACTGGATGATTGCGTGCTGGTGGAAGCAATTTTCGGCGGCCTTGGCAAGAGGAGGGGACGCATTCGAGGTTAAGCACGACGTCTTTTCCAGGTAAGGAAAGATTGTAGCGTTGCCTCGTCGCTCCTGTTCAGATCATACTGCTTCTCGACCAAGAGCGTGTGATGAAACACACAACAGGAACCAAGAGGATTGGAAGTAAGCACCTGCAATTTAGCGAAGTGTTTCTATTTCGAAGCTTCAAAGTGCAGTTGTGTTGAATTACTGGAGGTTTTTGTATGCTCTCTTTCTAAGGGAACGTGCAGATTATGATTCGAAAGTATTTTAAGCCATAAATGTTGGACGACATCGGAGTTCCGATAGCCCATTGTTGGCTCTTGACCCAGAGATAGGAAATTTTTTGGGCATGTAATCATTAGTTTTTTGATCACGAGTGTAAGGCTAGAACTTTACCTAGTTGGACTTCGTAATAACGGACGACTTCGTAATGGCTGGTTGCAGGTATGCCTCCGAGTGCACAAGGCCCAGTGCAAGTTCGGAAACCTTTGGCAGTTGCTGATACAGTTAATGGCCAAAGCCTTGGCAGAAATGGCTTTTATCAGGGGAGAAATGGCTTTCATCAGGGCAGAAATGGTTTTCACCAAAATGCTTGCCGCCAGGTTGGGGGGCGACGCGTTTTCGTCCAAACTTGTTCAGGTGAAATAATTGTGCCGCAGGCAGCGTCAGCCATGCCTTTAAATCCATGACTCAGTTTGCGTCTTCGCATGACATAGTTTGCATGTTTTGCTTGACTCCTTGGTCACCTTGTTGGCATGCTCATTGAATAATTTAAGCTGATGTCAATCCTTTTGCTGGATAATATGAACGCTTCAGGCAGCAGCCAAAGAATCTTACCAATAATCTTTTCGATCGATGCTTCAACCACAACAACTGTGCACGTTGGGACTGAAATAATATGTGATCCGGTGGATACTACAGGAAGCGTTCTTGGAATAGAGTTGGACAGAGGTGACAACGCTTTATCTGTAAAAAAGAAAGTACAGGCGGCATTTGGTGTCCCGACCGAACAAAGTACTCTTGTGTTTGGCGACCACATCCTCGACAAGGATTTGAGCGAGATTAGAGGAGACGCTCCTTTGTTGCTGACGAGGGGAATCTACCGGAGCTCTTCGACGCCTTGTCTGTCACCAAGAGGCAGAGATTTTCATCAGAACAGCGTGTTCGAAATCGTGGGCGGATCGAAAACCTCTCCCAAGATTAGGCGACTAGTACGTGAGGCTGTGAAAGGCATCGAAGCCGGCGTGCAGCCCGTTGTCGCCACAGGTGGTCTCGGTGGAGCCTACTATTTCCGAAACCAGAAAGGAGACAACGTCGCGATTGTGAAGCCCACGGATGAGGAGCCTTTCGCACCCAACAATCCGAAGGGGTTCACTGGTCGAGCGTTGGGTCAACCTGGTTTGAAGCCCTCGATCCGCGTCGGGGAGACGGGTGTGCGCGAGGTCGCTGCGTATCTGCTGGACCACGAGCACTTTGCCAAGGTCCCCGTGACGGCCCTGGTGAACGCGACGCACTCCGTTTTCCATGTGAATGCGGATTACGCCAGCGCAGGCCAAGTTCAGAATGCGAAGATCGCCTCGTTTCAGCAGTTCGTGAGACACGACTACGACGCCAACGATCACGGCACATCCCAGTTTCCCGTTTCCAACGTCCATCGCATCGCCATCCTGGACGTCCGCCTGTTCAACACCGACCGTCACGCAGGCAACATTTTGGTGAAGAAGATGGACGTGGATTCCGGGAGTTTGTTCGATGTGGACGCCGTGGAGCTGATTCCCATCGACCACGGTCTGTGCCTTCCCGAGACTCTGGACGAGCCCTACTTCGAATGGCTGCATTGGCCGCAAGCGTCGATCCCATTCTCGAAGGAGGAGCTGGAGTACATCGATCGCCTGGACCCCGCGTTCGACTGTTCCCTGTTGCGCGACGAGCTTCCTAGTTTGCGCGAGGCTTGTCTCCGCATGCTGGTCCTTTCGACGACTTTCCTGAAGCTGGCCGCTTTGGAAGGTCTGACTCTGTGCGAGATCGGTGGTATGATGACTCGTGAGCTTTGCGGCGTGGAGGAGGAAGCGAGCGAGCTGGAGAAGGTGTGCGTGCTCGCGATGTGGGAGGCGAAGAGGGATGTGCGTTTGGAGGAGGACGGKGTGGAGGATTCTTGTGTTTCTGAGGATTTTTCTGCGGAGGATGACAACGTGCAGTTCGAGATGGACGCGGACGACGACGAAGTTCCCGAGCTGAAGCTTCCTGAGCGTGCTTTCTACTCTCCTGGGTACGGTTGCCGATCTGAACATTGAAATTACATCCAAAGTTCAAACTGCAATAAAATATTCAATATTATGAATTTTTCCTAAATTCTAATTGGAGTAGAAACTAGACTAAATGGCCTTCATTTTGTTAGTCACTTTCAAACTCAAAAAATATCATTTATTTGGAGAAATTTCAGATTTAGAACAATGAGAAGCAACTTCTCAAAATACACTAAAATAGCAAATTTGACCATCCATTTGTTTAGTTACTTCAACTACATGAAAGCAAACACTAGTTAAACTAAAAATTCAATTGAATAGTCTTTGTAACTCAACATGAAAGGTCAACAAAAAGAAACCGGATGAAAAATCTACTTCTACTCTCTTCTAAGACCCCTGGACTGTCATCCAAACGCCACTGAATGGCGCTGGCAGCAGTCCAGGGTTAAAGTTGAATGCATGATCATGAAGGATCCCTTCCTAACTACCAACATTCCAACATTGGGCAAAATATCTTCAATGGGCCTTTTATACAAGGACTACAATCCCTGTTACCACCTTTCCACTTTCTTTATGACTTTATGTACAATCCCTTATATCACATGTGCCACCTTTCTACTTTCTTTAAGACTGTATGTACATTTTTAACATGAAGCGGGCTTCTGGAGTGGTCACGCTCTTTTTTACTTTAGCATCTTTATCTACCGTTTAACTGTAGTAATTCAAGTTGGAAAATTTCATCCAATAAATTAATTTACTTAAAAAGTAAAACCACTCTCCACCGTTTCCTTGTGAATGCTCAAATTAGTTTATGCAACACAACTATATGGTACCCTCCAACCACAATAATTTATTATGAAGTGTGTGCACCACATATTTACCAAAGCTACGCTACTTCAAATAAGTGCAGGCTTCAGATGGTGTCGTATTGCATTAATTTCCACAAACTAAATAAATTATAACGGTACTATTTTCAAAGTGTCGCTAATCGACGCTAATCAGTCTACAGGTAAACGCCCCCATAAACCGTATCCCCAACCCTCACCGAAACATTCACCCCGCAGGCTCATACCAGGAGAATGTTTTCAGCAGGATAATCGAAGACAAATTGACAACAAAATGTACACTCTGGGAAGGAGCAGTTGGGTTCGCCAAAGAGCAGTTCCAACCTACGAGTTTCATTGCGGACATGGACAAAGTCTAGTCAAAAAACATCGGAACTCATTCCTCGGAATCTTTGGGGGAATATGACAATTTGGGCAAAGGATAGAGGTTCCGCATGGCACGCACAGGCCGTTCATCGAAATCAGAAAGTGAGTGGGCCAGAAGGGGAAGCTCATCCTCTGGCTAGTCCTCAGGTCGCCGTCCAAGCATTCATGTTCGTTTTGGTTGCTGTAGCGATTTCTGAAGCTTTGGTTCTTGAGCTTCAGATGTTGTAATTAGTGAGGTAGTGCAGGTTTTCGAGGAGCTTTGGGTTTTGCGTTTCGGGATTTTTGATGGATGGAGGCTTTGGGGAGTGCGAATAGGACCATGGCGGGAGCCATGGCGGTTTCCACTTCTGCACAGGTGAGCTTTACGAAATTCTGCTTGCGAGTGTGGTGCAACTTGGGAAACGCGCACTCGCACTGGCATCGGTAATTGTGGGTTTCAAACTTCGTGGAATGATTTGCATTGCCCATGTGAATATTGAAGAATTTCAATTCAATATTATGAATGCCGGTAGATTATTCAATGTTGACTTCGTTATCCGTCTCCTCAACTTGGGAAATGTGGTTTCGCCTACTTGTGTTCATGGTAAATACCGTACAACATGATAATCTTCCGCTGGAGTCCTCGAATTTTCGCTGGTGGGATTGACCATTCGTGCGTTCATTCTGATTCTCACGAATCCGTTTCTCGAGGTCAGAATCCCTGTAATGTAGATACTTATCTTGCGAATTTTKTCGAMATTCGAGCTAGGTTTTGTCGGTGTAATCCAGCAATTCCTTTCTGTGTGGTGGGTCTTTGCGGTGCGTGTTCAGTTATCAATTTCGAGCTATATCTTGAATCTTCCAAAGAATTGTTCAAGATTGGAGGCTTCCGTTAAGTCGGCTTAATGCAGCAATATCTTTTGTATGGTGGGTCTTTGCGGTGCAAGTTYATTAATCAAATTTAGAGCTAATCTTAACCCTCCAAACCTAATTGCTTAGAATTGAAGGCTTCTGATATGTCAGCGTAATGCCGCAATACTGTTGTGGGTCTTTTACGATGCGTTTTCATTTATCAAATTTGGAGGTAATCTTGAACTTCCAAACAATTGTTCAAGATTGAAGGGCTTCCTATCCATTTCATTCCGAAGGGCAACTACATTTCTCGCACTCCCCTTTATAGTTTCTTCATTTGCAATTCCTCCCAGCAATTGCATTTCAAACATGCATCCCTGCATCCCAAAATTGCGTCCTAAGAATTCGTGGGCTCTCATTTGGCAGGTGGCTTTGCACCCCATCAGCACTCGTTGCGTGCAATTTGCCCCTGGGATCTCAAAATCCACGCCTCAGACGTCGTTCCGCGGGCGAGCGCTGCGTGTGGCAACGATTGCGAGTCCGTTGCGTCCCGTGCGACAGGTTGTGGAGTGTGCGGGGCTGGGMGACTTCGTGGGCGGGGACCTGCTGGGCTTCGACCTGGACGACTGGGTGGCGGACGTGGAGAATTATGGCTCCCTCGCCGTGTATGCCCCCGCGGAAGGGGGTTACGAGGGCCGCTACGTCACTCGCTTGAAGGGCGAGGGCTATCATTTCATGAACATCTCCGCCAGAGGACTGGGTGACCCGGAGTCCTACCTCACCAAAGTCCATGGCGTCCGACCTGTAAGCATTCACCACCAAAACTCCCTCCCTACAAAATCCAGCAAATCTCTCTACAAACATCCACCAGAACTCTCTATAAGCATCCTGCAAGGCTCTCTAGATGCATCCACGAGAACTCTCTGTAAGCATCAATCAAAGCTCTCTAGAAGCATTTTACTAAAACTCTTTGTAAGCATCCATCAAAAATCTCTGTAAGCTTCCACCAAACCTACAGGAAATGCAAGGAGGAAATGGGATGGTTTAGGAAGCTGTTATTGCAATTTTGTTGGGAATTTGTTGTGAGAGATTCAATCGCCAGAGACTCAATTGTAGCTGCTCAAGTAACAAGAATGTTTTGGAAAATTCCCCAGAATTCATAGCCTCAGCTGAGTTTTTGGAGTCACTGCAGTAAAAAATTAGATAAAATGAAAGAGGAAGGCTGCTTAATGGCTTTCTATAGTGAAAATTTGTTGTAAGTCGCCAAAAACTCAAATGTGGCTACCGAAGTATCAACAATGTTTTGCAAAATTCGGCAGGATTGATAGGCTCAACTAGGTTTTGAGAGCTACCCCAGTGGAAATCATAGAATGGAAGAAAAAAAAGGCTGCACTTGAATTCTTCCTCTTTGCAAATCTATTCTCACCGTAAGACTAGACCATCCATGTGGCTTCCTTCATATACTCTATCACATTATTTCATTCATATCCTTCCTCTTTTTTGTTTTCTAAGATTTGTGAACAAATGATTGGCTATCTCTTTTGCCWAAGAGTTTTAAAGCCCTAAGTCAATCTTGCTAGAGCCTTTAGACTATGGAAACATTCACTTAAGGTTCTCAAAAGAGTTAGGATTTTTTGTACACCATCCTTTGGGGAGGGAGGCAATAGAATTAAAGAGGTGGAGATTAATTGCAAGTCATGTAATGGCATACTAACCCCATAAATCCGTAATGTCTAAACTCAAAATAGGAAGTTCATTTTGAGRGTTCATAGTAATTTATAGCAACTTCTAGAAGTTCAAAAATGTAGGATATGGTTTCTTCTTTGTTTTAGTATAATTTGTTACCTTCCTTGCTACTTTCTAAATAATTTCTCTCAACTCTTGTTGATATGGATGCAATCATTTGGGACATTTTAGGCACTTSGGAGTAACAAATGTACTTGGATTTTGTAGCCCCATCTTGGAAAGCAAGCTATTGTGCGATGGTATCGTCCACCAGAAGTTGATTACCGACTATCTCTATTGCCTAAGAATTGTAAAGGCCTAGTTCTTTGGGTTTTGGAAGCAAAGGTAAGTATCAATCCAATTTGGTTATTCATATGTTAAGAATATAGAATATAGAATACACACAAACCACTTCAATCAAATTATCTAGGCATCCAAATTGTTTATGATGATATGGAGTTAACAAAATAGTGATTTATATAATTGCATATAAAGAGTGACATCAAAGAGGGATTTGGGGTTAGAGTAGGTGGTATAGAATTCTATGCACTTTTCAAACTCCACCTTATCATACTTGAATGCTTTTTTTTGTGGGATAACAAAGCAACTACACTACAAGAAGCTTTGTCCTTGTAGCATTGACTTGCTTGTTGAACAAGGTCTTATTCAAACTTTCTCACGTTTAGCTTTTGTGAATGCAAAGCCTCCTCTCATATGGTCTAGAGCCAACTTAGAGCCAACAAAGTGAAATAGTGAGATTACAAAGTGCATTTTCAACTCCATATTYTTACATTAGTACCTAGGGGTGGGTGAAATCACAAAGGATGTGATTCTATAGAAGGTGGTAATAAAGAGGTCTAGGTGTATCACATTCTGAAACTTGCATCACATGAGATTAACCCTAGAAAGGCCCTTGGGATTTCTCTACACTACCAGTATTTAGCTTAATAACTTTCAATTGTGATTTAACATATGTATTGTGATACTCTCTCAATCCCATTAAAAGCTTCCCAAAATTCTTCTTGCAAAGATTGTAAATCAACTTGATTAGGAAGTTTTTAGTGGGACTAAGGGAGTGCATTGTTATTTATGTACTACCATGATCATTAATTTACTTTCTACTGAAATACAACCGTATTTGTAATTTACTGTACCACAGCAAAACCACTGTATTTGTAATTTACTATACTGCCGCAAAGGGCTTTCAGGTCCTTTTAGGGTTAAGTTTGACATCAATTTTTAATAAAACGTGCTCCATTCGACCCCTAAGGGACAGGACCCTGGCAGTTGAATTTTTTTATAAAAAGTGGCCATGATGTCTGCAGGTGCTATCTAAGTCAGAGCTGCAGTTCCTTGCACTTCTCCCAGCCCTTCGACCCAACGTGAAGGTCATTGCTGTAAAATTAAAAAACTACAATCCAAATGGTTGAATTGTTGTAATAAACAATCTACATCCAATAGCATTATTTTTTTTCAAAAATATTGAAATTTCAGTAAAATAAAGGACCTCAAAGTTTTTTTTGGTGTGGGGATTCCATAACTTCCCGCAGACTAAAAAGCCTCATAACTTTCATCTATTGATATGCAATGATTCAAAGCTTTTTGAGTACATATAAATGTGAAGAATTAATTTCAAATTTTTATTTCTTAAAAAACTGATTTTTTTCAAATCTGCCCGGACTGCCCGAGTTGAGAAACAAACAACATATTATGCAATAACTTTTTACTCGTATTTCCGTATGTCATGAAATTTGTGCATATGAAAGATATTCCTCGTCCCCACATTCTATTAAAATTTTAGCCCAAAATATGCAAATCTCCAGTCACACGTACCTGCCCAAAAAATTTATGTTGCCAAAAAACGCATGTTGGTCCTTTAGAGGTTAATATAGTGTGGAATGTCAAGAAATTAGTGAGAGGCAACTTAATTTCACTATTTAGTATGCTCTAAAAGCAACCATTTAAGGGTTGGTCCACTTTTTTCATAGATTTTTGTGGGCAAAAATATTTTTAGCTCATGTTTCGAGAAAGGAAAATGGACTTGGAATTTAACACAAGTGGTTTCATATTTTTCCAAGCATTTTTGAATTACATATGAATTTTCAAAGACTTGGGACATGAACACCTATTTGTAACAATAGGTCTCGCAAAATCCACCCATTTGCAATTTGTAAAGAGATGGGAGGAAATGGAAGACAATGACTAGCTCTTGCAATTAAAAAACAGTCACTCTCGTCCTTGATTTTATTCATGGAGAAATTAAATACAATAAACTTTTATTTGCCACACACCATAAACAAAATCTATAAATTTTGAATTCATGTTTGCAATCAAAGGCTGCAAATTAGATGGAAATGATATAGAAGGTAAACTAATCAAGCGCAGAAGCAGTGTGTGTGTTTTATAACACACACCTTTGGAATAACTTCGGGAGGATGAGCAAGGGGTGAATTTACCCCCGCCACCTTTAGAAGCACATTGCAAACACTAAGTATCAAATGAATGAAAGAGAATCCTTCTATGTGAGATAGAAGTGTAGAAGTTCATTTTTGGGATTTTGTGTGAAAAGGGGCACTCTTGCACTCTAGTAGTTGACTTTTTAATGAGTGTTGTTGGGATTTTTAAGCAAATGATTTACACAATATCCAAAAGGATGATTTTTATGGTGACCAACCTATCATTCCAAATTTAAGTGTCTTATAACACACACCAAAAATAACAGGGCCCCTAATGAAACTCGGGAGGTTGTTTATTTCTAATAACCAAAAAAAAGATAGTTGACACAAATATCCTTAGATGAGGTTTGAGGCAAGAGAAGGGTTGTTTTAGGTTTCTTTCCCTTCTTGTGATTCATCATTACGTTGTCAAAATATTAAAAAGATTTAAAATTGAAGATTTTTTTTAAAGTTAAGAATTAATTAAATATTATTATTTGATGCCCAATTTGCAAATGTGGCAAAGATTCCACAATCTAGGAACGTGGAGGAATTTACGGCCTTGTTGAGGACCTCAATCTCATCTAATGATATTGTGCCTCCTCTTAACCCATGAATGCCTAAGGCACCATATTTGGATTGTAGCTAAACTTTGAAGTTAAATAAGTATGTTCAAATTACTATTTAGGAATTTTTTTTGTTTTGAAGAATACCTTTTGTAGTATATTTTAAGCATAAAAAACTTATTTTGAAGAAAATTGTTTATAATTTTTCTATTGAAGATTTTGTGCAAAGAGTCCATTGCAAATCTTGAACTTTTGAAGTTAGAGGCCCTTGAAATTGAGCCTCAAATACATTGGATCTTGAAGAAAATATCACTTAAAAATTCATTTAAAAAATAATTTGAATACATCGTAGATAGCCAAATATGGATTATGATTATTCATGCTATAACCATAAACCTCATGTTTGTTTCATGACCTCAATTCCAAATTTGACATGTTAAAAAGAGATTCAAAGACTAAAAATCACTTTCAAAATATTAACATACTCTTGATCAAACACTATAATATTTCAATCTATAAGTAACATGGAGCATTTTCCTTTTCTTATGTGATCTGTAACATGTTTACTTTGAAGTTGTATGGTAAAAGTTTATAAAAGAATTTATATAACTTATCAAAATTTGAGCTTTAAATTGTTTTATTTTGAGCATATTTCAAGAAGCTTAAAAAAAGGTGTTAGGCATTTAGAGGTAGGGATTCTGCGTATCTTGAGGCATGTAAACAAGACTCAATTTAGGGATAGATGGMAAAAGATCTAGAGAAGAGCTCAACTAGAGTCAAGGTCTTAATGAAGTGAGGGGAGGAAGGGAGCTCTTCATCCATCCTAAATTTTGACCGTGCCTCATAAAACTTAAATCTAGTAACAAGTGTGTAATCCTTAGATGAGGTTTGAAGCAAGAGAAGGGCTGTTTTTTTCTAAGAATGTTGAAAGACAAAACTTCACCTTTGGAAGGACTAGAAAAAACTACATTTATACTTTTAGGCACATTGAATTTGCAATCATTGGGGAYATTCTCTCTAAAACTTTTGGATAAATGTACTTGAACATGTTAAACAAAGAATCMTATGGTTGAATATGTTAAAAAATAAATATTAATAAAGATATTTACCTTGCTTTAGAGACAAGTATTTGAAGTAGTTTTAGGCCTTAAATGTGAAAGAACTTTAGGGGGTAGAATTACAACTTGAGGATATAATTCATATTCCGCTTGCAAGTTTGAAAATTCACCAAGTTTGAACATTTTATTCTTCCAATCACTAGTACAAATTCACCTAGGATAACATGGTTTTGTGCTAAATTTGTGTGATTGCTAATAAGCTAATTTTGTTAATACTAATTGGAAATTAACATATTATCATTTCAATCCATATTGAATTTATCTAGTGAGTATAGATTATGTTAAAAGATATCCTCATGTGACCAAATTGTGGCCCATCATACTTACAATTCCAACTAGTGCATCTTTGTTTGAGAGAATGTTTAACTCGGAACAATATTAAGTCATTTATAATGTCTTCAAACTCTTGAGACTTACAACTGCAAATGAAAGTSCAATGACTCATTTTTCAATAAAAAGAGTCCATAGACTTTGAAGATGCATGGATAAAGTGGTTACTTATGAAGCGTTATGCGCTTACAATCCTCATTGTATTGATTGAGTTTTGCTCACTAGACRTTGAGAGCAAATCAACGTATCAATCTAGTCACCAATATATTTTTTTGCCATCTATGATACTTTGTGATTCCTATGATTTGTAATAGAAAATTTGAAATGAAATCAAGCATTTACATGTTACAATAAAGACAACAAGTGTATCTTTTATTTTGGAGGTGGATACTTTGGTTCACATTCTTGAAAAAAAGACAATCTTTTGGAATTTGTATAAAAAAAGAACTAGAAGTTGCAAAATACACTAAAATAAAAATCTTTGTGATCTATGGGAAAATATTTACTGTTATAGAAATTCAAAAAATACTCRATAAGAAAATTTCTGCAAACATACTAAGAAAAATCAAAGAAATTGGATGAGAATTTTCTTTCATTGTTCTATTTCTTTAAATGTACAATATTGTTGACCTATCACTTTCAACCCCTAAAGTCCCAAGCGTCCTAGGACTTTCAAGACTTTCAGAACGCTCAGGACTTTGGCAAGATTTTTTGAATTTGTTTTTCAAAAGAGTAAATTAAAGTCGTTGCCTTGCTGTGAATGTGATTTTTATTTTAATTCGTGTCCAAGAACAAAAGGCTATGCCTCAATAAGCCCAGAACAAGAAACAATGGGGGTGCATAAAAGACCCGAAAACTTCAAATATATAAAAAATCATGATTTCTTATAGATTATATTTTTATCGGTTTGGAAAGATTTCATTCATTCTAATTGGATATGTGATGTGAAACTTATGAAGCTTCTTGTTATGCGGACAAATTATAGAGAAAATAATGTCTTAAATCCATTTATAAACTCAATTTTAACAATTTTCAAGGAAAAAAGATGCTTCTGGTTGAGTTTACTAGGTGATTGCAAGAAACACCTGTAGATTTTGAATAATATATATACCTTTAAGAAGAAGCTACCCTAGGAAGGAAAAGAATAGAAAAATTCTCTAAGTAGGAGAACTTGAAAAGTGCCAAGTCTCAAGAATATACATACTTTGATATTTTAATTAGTAAAAACTAGGATAAAATTTTCAAAAATAAAATAAAAATTTTCTATTTGCAAAAACTTTATGTG
Organism: Pleurozium schreberi; assembly: GCA_006891605.1. Taxonomy (NCBI): domain Eukaryota; kingdom Viridiplantae; phylum Streptophyta; class Bryopsida; order Hypnales; family Hylocomiaceae; genus Pleurozium; species Pleurozium schreberi. The sequence continues at coordinate 19,347 of VACF01000642.1, forward strand.
GATGTTGAGTCATAAAAAAATCCACCAAAATCATTTTTCATTATTCAAAAATTCATTGCAAATGGTGCTCACTTTAGGCCAATCTACAATCTATACGGTCAAACTTCATGAAATTTTTACCACATGATATAGGACAAAAGAAGTACAAGATCCTACGGTTGGATTTTAAGATTTTTTTTTTTTTTTTTTTTTTGGATGAATGCAACAAAAATGGCAGTTTTTAATGGTTTTCGACATTTGGGACTTTAGGGGTAAGGTCAACAAATAGAAACGTTTTCTAACTATCAATTCTCTTATATTAATATTAAACTAGTGTGCAGTGTGCCGTTGCCAGAGGCAAAATCAAAGTAAAAGTATTTTTCTAATTTTTTTAATAATAAAAACTTTGAAATTCAATAACTTTCAACCCATAGGTCGGATATTCACAAAACCAAGCCGGTGCACCCCTCTTCACCGAGGGCTTTCCGACGATACCAAGAACACGACCGGGGGACAGACGGTCCGGGAGATCTCAACGTATCAAACAAAACAAAACAAAACAAACAATCTGATTTAAAGTATAGATAAGCTATAATTGGTAGCAGTACAACGAATCATCTTAAACTTAAAGATAAGAAGCCACAAAAAATAGTTTTTTTTCTTTTTTTTCCATAAATAGAAGGATTACAAGGTCAAAGTGTCATATAGGTGCATGGTGCATCTTTGAGTCGCCATCAAAATTACTTCAAACCATTCATCGAAGGCTCTATCACTTTACAACCATACGGCACCATGTGTAAAGACATTTTTCAGTGAAAATTTCAAGTTATATTGGTAACACCTCAAAAAGCCATGAGCACCTGTAGGAGGCAGATTTCACTGCATCAAACCTGGCTTTTTTTTAAAAATTGGCAGAAGACCAAAAGCACTGCCCCTGCATTGTTAAAATAAAATGGGTACCAAAAAAATTGCAATGTCCWCTAATTAAAATCACCAACCCTAATCAACTGTCTTTTAACAAAGATTGCTGAGGACCCCAATCCATTGGTTGGAAGTCAAAACTTCCAGCAGTACACGGATTATCGAAGGCAGTTGTACCTTTGSCCATGGATTGGGCATGTACTATTCAATGAGGGACCAATAAACACATTGTTAGAAACTTGTCAGAGCAGGACCCTGCTCTAWRCAACTATGTCAAAAACGGTGAAAAGATTTGCGCTGTGSTGATCTCCACTAATTCTTCAAAGTGCAAACTAGTTCGAACGACCTGCATTGGAGTGACAATTTCACCTTCTCAAACCACCTAAGGAATTGAACATATGACTTMGATGTCATAAACTCCCTAACCTATGTACCCTGTGACGAGTCTAAGATAGCAGCCAGTTCAAGAAAACTACCGAAGTYGGAACTTTTCCTTCGCTAACACTTCCACTTTACAGCATTCCAGGCGTCACAACTCTGACAAAATGGCAGGAATGAAGTGTGAGAGCTCTGCCGTGAGAGATTGGAACCCAATCACAAGCTGCGAATGGAATTCTTGATCTTCTTCTCCTATAAGTCGCGCATGCATACGAATCGCTTTCTTGCACACAGCCATGAATTCCAGAAGTGCTGCAATGAGTTGCTGAAGTTCCTGGGAGCTCAGCCTTGTAGCAGGCTCTCCAGACAAGAAAGCAGCACACACACCAAGTACACCACTGTTAACCTGCAAGACAACAAACACATCATGAAAGCTGCAATTTTGAAGGATAAGGAAATAGTTAAGGAAATTYATCASATTGAATGTTAAACCCRTGTCCGACACAATTMAAATATGCTAATTAAASGCTGAGCACTTCCAAGACTTACCTGCACTGCAACACTTCCTTGCAATATCCGTTGCAGACTTTGCAACCGAGGCAGGTGGTCACCTTCATTCAAACGGTGGTCATCAAGCTCCCCTGCTAAAGCAGCTGTACGGGTTTCAATCATGCCTATAGCATTCTCAATTGGCGAAAATTCCCGAGACTCTGACTTGACAACCGTTAAACGATTCACAAGGGCAGGGAAAGGWCCCTCTGTCCATAACACTGTGCGTCTTTTCCATTGATCCTCTAAACCTCCTTGCGACCTGCCATTCTTCGTGAAGGGGGTATCGAACAGGAACCGATTGAAAACCCGAGCACTCACTGGTGCTGTCGGTTTACAAGATTGTCTCTCTCGTCTACACTCTAAGTCTTCATCTTCCGTCACAGGTTCAACAGATGTAATTTGCATGTAGCATATCTCAGGTTGAAGGTCTTCGACATTCACTTGCCGAGAATCGGGTATAATATGCAAAGACTGTTTCCCCTCCATCACTCTTGGCTCATAAATATTCCCCAAGCTTCTCATTATATCTCCTAGTCGCACGTCCCTTGCCTCTCTATAAACATATTCCTTGCAATTTAGACTGCCAAAACTTTTACCATAGAAACCCACACGGTAGTAAGTGGCATCTGAGAAAGGGATTGGACTAGACTCCTGCTCTACAATGGCTTCATAAATGCTGGTCAAATTAGTGTGGCACTTTGAGAGCTGTCCATAAGCACGTCTTGCTTTATGAACAGGGATGATAAGCTCCAAAATGCCTGAACAAGAGYAGCAGTAAATAATAACATCAGTATTCCCCCAAAATGCATACTGAGCCAATTAACAAGGTTCAGCATMCAATAACCAGAGAAAGTGCCAGTCTTACCAGCACAAAAGTGAAAAAGCTCGGCCTGAACAAAAAGTTTGTTAGCAAGCTGGAGATACTTCACAGCTGATTCCACTGTGAGCTTAGATGAACCATAGCCTTCTATTTCAGCACTTGCAGCTTCACCAAAGCTTGCACCGGTAAGCATTGGGCATATTTTTCGAAGAGCATCAACATGTTCCTTACTCCACATCAATTCTCCTTTACCTACTATGGCCTGTATTGTCAAATACAAACAATTTGTTACGAGCACACTATATTGACAGAATTGCTAATGAACAAACGAAAACATGAAACTATCAAGAGAAACCAAACCTCAGGAAACCAAACTGCACCCAAATCCCTACAATGGGGACGACGTATAATTCACAACAAGTCGAGAAATGTAGCAGAATTTAATGACAATTCCTATCATCCTGGAAAACAGCTTACAAGTAGAAATACCTGCATAATGACACCCGCAACAGCAACCGCACATTGAGCAGCTTCTGCATAAGACTGATTGCCCTGATGAACTTCACAAAGGTAAAGAAGCCACATAATATGCAGATCCGGGACATTAGAGTACGCCCTGGCAAGACCATAGTATGCCTCTGCAGTGGCATACTTGTCGGTCGTCACGACTTCAGGACCCTGCACCAAACCAGAACAGAGTATGAGGCACAAGTGCACCTTTCTGACTTTGGAGAGTTATAGAACCGTCCAGAGACAAACAATTGATAGGAACAATAAATAGTCAAGTATTTTGATCTTCAAGCATGTAGTACTTAAAGGAATTGCCAGATCCACACTTGACAAAGTCCCATTGAAAAACACAAAAAGATGAGAAACGATCACAGCGGTTAGGGTTCAGGGTTTAAAGGCTTAGCAGCTGGAGTACCAGTAGAGCATGTCCAACAGCAGCCTCGACAGCTTTAAGCAAAGTGCTGGAAAGCTCAGTCACCACTGCCCAGCTCCAATTCTGATCACATCCTCCTTCTGGCATCGCCGTGAGTGTATTTTCAGGAAGGCCACATTCTCGAAGAAAATCTGAACTGATGTTTTCCTGGGAAATCTGTCTCAGCGATCTGCGAAGGCGCTGAGATTCACCACTTTCTTCCAAGGATCCATCCATTCGATGCTGTGTTACTTGAACATCCGACATAAGCTCCGATAATGTGATTGTGAGCAGTACGCGCAGACGAGAGAGGCCTTGAAAAAAATGAAAAGCAGTCTGCAGAAAGTTGAAATGAGTTGGCAATAAGAGAATGAAATAGCTTCACGACAAAGAAGTCATTAAAACACTACGCTTGCAACCTATGTTAAAGCTGAAATTTCAGGGAGAAAAAAATACTTGCGTACTACAGCTCTTTCTAGAAGATCATTAWTCGTGCATTAGAAGATGCTACGAAAGCATATAGGTGTTTTATTAAACTTACTCGCACAAGAATTTGGAGACCCACAACAGCTCGTTTTCGAATAGATTCATTACGAAAAACTCCCAGCCGTAATAGATGAAACGCAACTTGCTTTAGGAACCTGTCGTTTTCACGGCTCATTAGAGTAACTCCGTGTTGACTAAACAACAAATGCACCAGAAATTTCAACCTGTCAATGCGAAGGTATGATCCACATGTGTCAACGGTGGTTGAATTACAGTATATGAAATGCAAACCATATGAATAAACCAAATTTTATTTTTTTTTCACCCTAGATTGAATATCAGATCCTCGTACAATTCAGCGCGCATCTTTCAAAGTCAGTCAAAAATTATATGGCCATACAAGATTGTGAAAGAATTATAAGGAATTAGCACGCCATAACAGACAAAACCTGTTCTGTCATTCTCTGCTTAAAAAACAATTCCCAATGAAAACGTCTCCAGGTGGCACTGTCAAGTAGATCCAAGCTCACATTATTTGTTGAATTTTAACCATTCAGAAATAAGCAACAAAGAGTTTAATGGTTGATTGACTCACTAACTCAAAAACTTGCCGTGGTTCAATGACAGAGAGAAGATCGTAGCAGAAAAAGCCCAAACTACTATTAAGCTTCTTGGCAAGGTATAAGCCTTTCTTGCCTCGCTCCTGAACCTCCGTCAGCAAACAATCATACAGCTGCCCGATACTTTTAAAGACCTCATCATTGAGTTGCAACGGTGGCAACTCTTCACCTGAAAAAAAATTATTCGGATAATCTTCAGAGGATCTTCAATTTACGAGGGTGTTAAACTCCGTCAAAGATTAAAACAATAGATGGCATGCCCTTGGCATATCGTATATAGAGTTCGAAAACACCTCATTTCTCAGATAATGCCAAACGATCTAATTCAATATGTCAAGCTTATGGTCACTTTCACTAATAGCGAGGAGGTGATGAAACGGGTACAAACCTGGAGGAAGAGCCTCGCTATAAGTACGAGACTGCTCAAGCGCCATTGACTTTACGATCAATTCAAGGAAAACCCAAGCCATGGACAAGACATCGTCATAAACAGGTCCGACTCTGTAGCCTTTAGCCTGCATTACAACAACGCTGTTATAATAATCACCCAAGGCCAAAGTCGTTTTACCATGCCCACAACATTCTTTAAGAAAAAAAAATCCTGGACCTGAGATATGTACCTTGCTGCGAGCAAGACTGCGCCAAACGCTGCAGAGACCAGGATACACTGGATCATGGCGCCCACCAAAATCATCGAATGCAAAATCCAAGTAATGAACAAGATAGCGATTACGCTCAGCTCCATCTGATGTTTCTCCTTGAACCCTGCAAACAGGTAAACGGTTCAGAGATCAGGGCAAAAAATAAGTGCATAAACCTGAATCAGAGCTCCATACAAATTTGTAACAGGTTTGCGGAGCGCAAGTACCTGGTGATGATATTGACCATTGATCGGAATGCAGCAACCTAAAAAGGACATTGAAGAAGTAGAAGCAAACATACAAATGTTAATTGAGATTTATTGAAGTCTTTTAGTTCAACGAATTCAAAATTAAGACGTACATCAGAGATCCCTCGCTAGAGACTTTTCACGATTATGACAAACTACAAGATTCAGCCTAATAGTTAAACCAGCTGGACAACGCGGTACAGCTACGAAAGCCAATAGAAATATTAGACAAAAATATTTTCTGGTTTATCGGCCGAAACAAAACAAAACACAAAATATCCCGAAAACTATGAAACACCTGCAATGTTTCACCCCCATCACCGATCATTCGAAGCAGCATGTTGAGACAGGGTTCAAGGAACTGGAGCATCGATGAAGCTTCGACATTCTTCAATGCATTAATTGCCTGCAAGTACTTTCAGTGTAAAGTCAGAATATAGCAAGACACTTGGGTCAGCATCAACTATAAAGTGACCGTGTCCTCTCAGATATTTCCAACAATCAACTATTTCAAAGATCTCCCTGCACATATGCAGAGAGACTGAACGTTCTTCAGATTCAGGTACTTCCTAGAATTCCAACAACCTCAGAACCAAAATCACATGCAGAACGAGGAACGTACATCATACAATCATCAAAGTTTTATGCTACGTCAGAGACATTCTMTACTAAAGTCTTGAACAACGCACCTCCATGAGCTCATTTCCCCAGGGAGTTRTCCGCAAAACATGACGATCGTACTCAGCAAAAAAATCTCGTATCCTCTCATTGACGGGATAAAGAGAGGAGCACAAACGGGACCGTAATTTAAATACTGTTCTGCCATCATCGAGGTATTCCAACCTATCCTGCACCACACAGGAGGTTATACGTCAATCACCACTCTTCAGTAGTTTAGACGCTGTAGTGATGCGATGAATATGTGAAGAACAAGAATAGGGAATGAATAAATTACATAGAGCATGCTTTGCACTATAAAAAAACGCGACCCAACTTACTTTCACATTATCTTGCAAGTAGTTTGGATACAGCTCCTTTGCAATTGGAAGGGTACCATCCAACCGAATCACCCTAAAACACAATTCCACGTGAAAAGGTGAGCAAACATACTAGCATTCAATAAGGAATAGTAATCCATCAAAGGTAATGCTCAAACCCCTAGACATAGCCAACTCATGAGATGATTCTTGACCACTGCTCTGAGATGCATGAGAATTCCAGCCGAAATACAATGAGGAAAATCCTCACACTGCAAAAAACTCACTACCGAGCAGACATGCCGGTACTACGAATGACCAAGACAAACCTAATACTGAAGCAAACTTGAACAAATGCGACTGAACAAGACAAATTCCTAATGATAATATGTGAGATARGGAAACTTACTGAGAAGCGAATAAGAGTGGAAGCACAGCGTAACCTACTACCACCTGCAATACAGCCGAACCAAAGTCAAACGAATTCAAGTAGCATTGGCGATTTCTTTTTTAAAATAGTGAAATGAAAGTAAATAGTAACATAATAACATACTGGCTTTGGCGCTTCGAGTTTCATTTGAAGGTCCACATGGAAGAATGTGAAAAGCAGATGGTGTTCTGGAGCCAGACTGGCAGGAAGTTGAACTTTAAATTCATCATGGAAGTGCGCTGTCTTAGTATTAGCATCAATCTGAGAGTGTGCATATTTTTGCATTGAGCTGTCGGCGTCCCTCGGATACAGAGCCTGTTTTGTGCAACTTGTCAAAAGCAGCTTAACCAAAACTTACATCAACATCAAGAAATCCTGATAACCATCACACCACGAAAAATGGATTCTCCTAACTTGGATAGAAACCGTACCTCGAGGGGTGGTTTCCGAATATCGCTATCGTCCTTTCGGAGCTCTAATCGAATAAACATGTTTCGCTTTCGATTAAGATTTACAGATTGGGGATAAACATACAAGCAGTGCAACAGCTGCGGAAACGGTTCAGGTTTTGGACCCAGTCGAAATTCAACAGCACGAAACTGTCACATCCACATGCGAAGTATATAATTAGATGCACATCTGACCGCTTCTATTGGACGAACCAGGCTGTAAATCACTACATCTTTCCAAAATTGCTTCAATCTCCTTAAATATTGCCAAAGAACGCTCACAAAAGAGTGTAGAAGAAGCTATTGCAGTATCAAGTTGAAACCTCTRAATGAATCGCTCTGAGGAGGTCATCATTCAATCTAAATATAAATTTGGGTCTGTTAGTAAAGGAAGTCCTTGGATGTTGTAAGAAAATACCTCCGATCGTCCCAGTTCAAGACTACTTCCACTGCCTGAACGCAAATCACGATGYCCAGGGCTACTTTTTTGATGACCATTATATAGCGACTTTGTGAACTCAAGGCCTTGAGTGGAGCGCCCTGACAACGAAGCTCCTCCTAATGAACGGGAATCCGCATCGAAAGAGCCATTACTGAAACTGCCCGATTCAGAGATGCAGTCCACCTCATGATCATCATTGCACAGCCTTTCAATTTCAAGCCGCAGAGTTGCCTTCACTGGTTTGTGCACTTTGCGCTTAGGGTCCTGAACAAAATGAAAAATCCATCAAATCACTAAACCATCTACATATCTTAAAAGCCAGGGCTACCGAGGAATTCAGCTTAAAAAGGCAGTAATCAAACACACACTCTTCAACTATTGATGCTCTTTTCCCTTTATAGGCAGCAAACATGGGTCCCACTACTGCGATCTCAAAATCTCTTCCCCTGGTGTCTGATACTGTTAGGCATACCTGAAGCATCTCATCTGTATAATTCTCTTTTACACGATGAAGGCCTGGGACATCAACCAGAACTGGAACGGTGGCAGATTCCGTCTTTGAATCGGCAATTAGCCTACCGTCCGGATCGAGTGATGCCTCCATAAGCGCCGACCCCAAGATGCCTGGAGGCAATGGACTGCTTGTAGGAGATGACGAGAATCCACCCACACCTCCGGTTACATTTGCATCAAACAATGCTACTGTTGCCCAGGCGAAAGGTTCACGGAACGGCATCACTCTGGCCCATACTTGCAGTTTTTGCTTCTCTCKTTCTGTCAAATGTACCTTCAAATAGCAAAACTAGCTGATATTAATCAACCCCAGCCCCGTGCCAAATCTGTCCATCTTGAATGCCAAACTAATAACGAACATAAATCAAGAGGCTTATTTAGCAGAAAATTGAAAAATGACACCTTGCCTTAAAAAYAGCAAAGGCATAAGTACATTGAGAAAGTTCATGTCCTATGATTAGAAAGGGGAAGCTTCAGCTGCCTACGTCATATGTCCAGCATACAAGACTCAGACTCATATCATGGTATTGAATTAAATTTGACAGTGAGGAGACATTCAAGGCCTTCTCTCTTTCCACTTAGTCCCCATCACCAGATTTCGCTTGTCAGTCATATTCGAGTACCTTACATTGTCTCAAGGCATTAGGCTTCTATATTGAGCCCATCAACTACTTGGGTTCCCTTTTACTAGGCTGCTCTTTTAGAATGGTGTTAACTGTAACTTCCTTACTGTATCGTAGAAGCGATACTGAGAAACCCTGTAACATCATACAGCTAATTTGACTGGCTAGCCTTGTACCAGCAGAGGATCCTGTGAGATGGTCTTGAGAGGTCAGCTACAGCACGTTCCTCACGACCATAATACCTCCGAGGCCCCTTCGCTGCCAGTGGATATCTGTGCGCATTTGGCTTGCTTCGATTAATTGTATTTATTGATCACTGGAACGAGTGCCGCAAGTAAGTGAACATAAAAACGAGATCCATATCCTCTGTTGTAAGTGCATAAACCATTCCGCTACAGTGAAGATTCCTTGAACTAGAGCCTCCTCAGACAATTATCCTCTGCTTGCAACTTTCTGATATCAAATACCTGCTTCGCATATGAATCCWATTGGTCGCAACGTATCACTACAACTTWGAGYAACATAGAACAAGCCTAGCGTGCAGAAGTAACCCGCGTTTCTCTGGCAACAATGTTTGATCCCCATGGTTGACTTCACATTTGTAGCTGTAGAGAGAACGCTGTATTCAGCGATCGGTAATCTTGTCGCACGCTCGATGTAATAGAATGGCCTCTGCACGCCGAAGACCTCGTGCGCAAAAGTAACAGCACCCTGATTCAACAACAGACAGACACATGTTCTCATTCGGACAGCTGCCTCCTAATCCTTGTCTACTGGATGACATTCGCAGTCTATCCTATACATGAATCACAAGCTATAGTGAAGCGGAAGTGAAACCGTAGCCAGTCTCGGACGACCAACCAGCTCAACCATCGTAATGTGACAACCAGTTGAGCAGAAAGTTYAAACAATGGAGTCATTGWGTCATACGACAGAATAYAGTATCATTTCCCAACAAGAAGACTCTTCGTTAACCTCCCTTCAGCTCATTTAGGTCAAATTCGAGGTCTCATTTTCTTTGCAGGGGATAAAATTCAAAATTCTTTGCAGGTTACTGGCACCTCGCATACACTACAAACCTGAGGCCAAAGGCGAATAACTCCAAAAGGCCAGTTGACCAAATGCAAGTTCCCTTTCCCCAAGCACAAAGCACTCGCAGTCAAACTCGCACCACCAATCAAAATTCTACAAATCGTGCTTTGAGAGAGCAATGCCAGTCCTGACCTCACCGAACCGACACCCGGGTGACACTAGAGCTACTCRCACTTCAGAATTCAGTCCCTCGTAGCAGCATTGCTTTCCAAACATCATAACAAYCACCAGCTTCCCAATATCGCAMCAATGCAAGTGAAAACAACCCTTTCCACGCCATTAAAAAACAAGACCTAACCACGCACTCGCCACCAAAACATCAGAAATAAACCTTCCTTGTCACAGAACTGCCTCTTTCTTTCGAACAAGAGCCAAAAACTCATCAACGAAGCCTACATTACACAAAAGACTCAACGACAGAGGCGCAAACCGTGATTCAAAATTTGCTGGCACAAGTACGCCTCTCCCGCGCGCGCCTCGCCACCACTCCCATCCGCGTGAAGCGCAGAAGCCTCACAGTCGCCACAAGCTCAAGCAACGAGGCTTGGATCCGAGCTGCGGCGGCGTAGATCGATGGAGCTTGATGCATGGAAATTYCGCCATAGCCAGCCGCACTACGTTTTGCTACTGCGGGGGAGCCTATCTCTCCCTTCTCACGCGAGCTTTCCTTTTCGGGCTTAGAGGCGCYCGGGACCTCGATTAACTGACGTGGCAGGTTTSGGGACTTGGATTACCGACTTTGGAACGGTTCACACAATCAGGGGGTACCGACTGGGGATGCTGTAGGCAGATTCGTGGAGGAGTTCTTACGCTTCAGTTACTAGTGGAATGTTTTAACTTTCATGTAAGGTGGGAGGTCCATAAGTGGACCATCTAAGGGCTGGAACTGAATTTTAGGGAGGTGATAAACCTTGAAATATTTTTCAATAAAATTTCCTTGAAAGACAAGGAGAATTGCCATCTAGTTGAAGTCGTTTCATATTTTTTGAAGCTTCATGGAATTAGTTATGAAATTTTGAAGTCAAAACACCATAGGGCTCTAAAAGAGACCACCCCCTAAAATGTACACCTTTGGTACATTTTGATAAATTGAAGAAAGCAAAATGTACCTTTGAGGCATGTTCCATTCAAAATGCCCAATTTGAGTTCAAGCCTCCTACCTTACTTGTAGTTCTCGATGCTGCACGTAAGTTAACCCCTAAACGTGTTAACCCCTGAACGTGTTAACCCCTAAACGTCATGATTCGTCTCCAAAATTGAACGATTTGAGAAAAAGCATTATTAAGTGCTATTTGGAAGCATATTTTACAATTGATATACAAATAAAGTTGTAGATTCATAGTTGTAGATTTCATCTATATAGTTAGATTCACCAATACTATCACCAATATTTTTTATAAATTTTGAAAGGGAAATTTCAAAATTCCTTCAAAATTAAATAACAAGCAAAATATTACCAATTTTGGAGTAAAATTTGTTGGAATGGATTTGGAATGAGGTTCTCTGAATATGGTGATTTTTTGAAATTTTGGTGTTCTTAAAATCTATAACCTCATTTTGGCCAATCCAGTTTTGAACTAAAGTCAATGCAATTTTGGCTTGGTCAACTACTTGACACACATTGCACATTGGTAATTTTAGAAAAGTATGTACTCTAGTAACACCAAATCCAACCTTGAGATAGAACAACTTGATATAGTACTTCCACAAATTAAAAGAACTTCCATCCAAGCAATTAGGAGGATGAAACTTCAATTTCAATCTCTACATTGTTTAGAAAATGGTTGTCGGAGCACTCCAAGGTTAACTCTTTTGAGAAATGGTGCACCAATTCAAATCATGGCTATTGATTAATTTGAGGGGTTTAGCTCTTTTGGGGTGATTCAGTTGGAACCCTTGCAATTTGCACCTAGGAGATTAGTGGGATTTTTTAAGAAAAATTTGTAAGAGGATATTGTCATTTTGGGGTGAATGCATTGTTGTGTTAGGATGGTTGTAAGTGATTTTAGATGAATAAATGTCATTTCATCTACGTTACATAAGTCCCATTCACAAATATGTGCATCCTTCATTACTTTAGCAAGGATTCTAACAAGTTGTTATCTTAAAAAATAGGGAAAAAAAATCACTATATACGACTTTGAGAGGTGCCTCAAAGATTGAAGCAAAGTAATGAATAAATTAATTATGAAGTTTGATCATGTCGCCATTTTAAAAATAATTCTAGATTGGTAGGATCAACAAAGAGCAAATCTAAAATAATAGTGTCGAAGTTCCAAATCCATAAGGCAAATATACAATATGAAAGTCACCAATAACTTCCATCAATTCAAGTTACTAAGAGTAAAAGAAAACCATCAAAGTACTAAAATCATAACTCCCTCTGTAATATCACAAATGCTACCACTAGTACTTGGGGCTTGTGCTTGCTATGCGACGCATTCATTGTATCACATATTAGTAAAAATTTTGATATATTTGAATAGAATGCATGATGATGATTTCAATAAGTCTTTAAAATAATTATTTTAAATATTTTGTTAGAATATTTTCAATCATCCATATATAGAAATTGTATTTTCACACAATGTGATATTACAGAAATAGAGTAGTAGTTTGCAATCACTTTTGTAATATAGTATAAGAGGTGCAATTCTATAGCAAAAAAAAATTATGAAGTGAAATGATGGTATTATTTGTATTTTATCTTTTTCCTTTGACAAGACTTCCAAAGAAAGTCTATTTGCAAGGGAAGAGGAAGGAATTCTAAGGGCCTACTCATCTAACACAATGGTTAACTAGGGACATGGGACMCAAATTTTAGGTGCAAAGCCAAGGACCACCAAACTGGCATTCAAGTTTGTCATTTGAAAGATGATAGGAGATGCTCTAAATTTTGATCCTTTCTAAAACTAAATCCTATATACTCTTGCTTAGAATGTATTTTCAATATTCATGAGAGTTAAGGGGTGGTTTTGCAAACACTTAATTTCAATACTTTGAAAATTTATAGTTTATTCATGTAGTGTCTAAAAAATGCATTCTAAGAGTTCTATCTACAATTTTTTTTGACAACCAGAAAAAATCCCAATAAAATTTTTCAATATTATAACAAATAAAATATTGGATTGCTTGTTTGGACACATAAAAATAATGCTACCTTAAAGGCTAAGCAGATCAACAATGGAAAACATGAAGAAGGTAAATTTATCCACTAGTAGAAAACATGTATGTGTAGACCAAGCTTTACAAACCAAACTTGGCCTAATGTATAAGACCAATTGTGTTTTTTAAGGCTCGGTTTACTCAAGTATGTTTTCTACAAGATATCCAACTTCACAAGGTGTTGTGAGGGCAAAGCAATCTTCCATTCTGTAATAGGGGGTCCATAAAACATCCTACTAAATGTTGGACCTTCTTTTACAAAATGTTGAATACCTTAAAATATTTTTCAATAAAATTTTCTTTAAAGAGAAGAAGAAGCCACATCTAACCCTAAGTTATTTCTTATTTTTTGAGACTTTGAGGAATTAATTATGTATTTTCAAAGTCAACACCAAGTAGGCACATGTGCGTGTTCCTACAATGTGGCAAAAAACAATTACCACTTTGGAGTGAAGAAATCTTGAAAGACTCAAAAATGGTACTCCGTACTAAAGAACCTAAAAAATAAACCCGCATAGTTTTAAATTTTGTCTATTTTTCCAAGATTCATTTTAGTACATTTTTATATCAAACATCTAAATTTTGGTTACACAACCAATTTATTTAAGTCCAATGATATTGATTACACAAATTTTCGAGCAATTTTTTAGGAAAAATAAATCTTGTTAAATACTAAGGGCCTCCTTATATGTATTGGTGGGCAAAGAAACTTCATAAGGAGTGCTACAGGAGAAAATAATCTTGGCACTTTCATGTGGACGTGGTGGGTGAGGAGGAATACAATGAGAAACTCACACGTACTACATTCTCTCAAGCTTCACTAGTCTCCACCAACGAAATTGTCCACCGATATCAGTAAAACTTCTCCTCCTTTTCCACTTGCACACCTCAGCAAGACAATTGGTGGCTCTTGTTTTGTCTTATTGCTTGAGTGTACATTGTAGTTGCCCACCGGGCCAGCATGTAAGGAGGCCCTAATACTTGAGATGGAATTCCAAGTTTGGGTTTCAATAGTGGACAATTGGAAAGCTCTCTCGCAAGAATTTCCTAATATTTCAAACATAAACTAAACCAAATCAAATGCTAATTCTAGCTACAATAACTACTAATGCACGACGTTCAAGTGGCCATTCAAAGTCTCCACTGTAAGTCAATCTTCCCCCAACTAAGGATAAGATGTAAAATATTATCTCTATTTTGTGGTTGCTTAGTATCTTACGTTCGTCTCCTCTTCTATTATGTTCTTCACCTCTCCTAACAAATTTGAGTCCATTGAATCCGAATTTGAATTCAAAAAAATTCCAAATTTTATCATGGGTCACAAATAAAAATTCCAATGTTTTTCCGAAAGGGTAAAAATGAAGACTTTAAATGACCACTTTAACGTCTCCGTAACAATGCAACATGGGCACTGAAAATTAGTGAGTACGGTTCAGGGCTTTTTTTTTGGCATTTTGGTGCCAAATTGCAATAGAAAAATTAATTTAGCCAAAAAATGCCAAAAAATGCCAAATGCTAAAATGCCAAAGAAATTGTCAAAAAACTTGGATGAAAGTACCAAACAACTTTGAATTTAAAAAAATCTTAGATGAAATTGCCAGATTATGGATGAAAACCATATTATACATCCAATATGTGGATGAATGTTGTATTTTGGAGCACCACTATGACATTTAATATTGCCAATTTGACACTTTGTAAAAAATGAAAACAAAACAAAACAAAAACTGGTACGGTTATGAAGCTTAGGTTGGATACCTTATTTTTCATTATTATTCTGTTTTTGAAACAAGAAGAATATTTGGTCCTTTGACGGCATCCCCAGTTCCTTTTTCACTGACCAGTACTGGACTSCATCAAGGACGAAAGACCTCGAGAATGATCCAGCTCCGCAGCCTGCAGTGTCACTGAGCCGGTACCTGGCACTGTACCAAGTACATTGTCAGGAAGCACGCATAACATTAACGCCGTCTTCAAGGACAGCTCAGAGCATCCTCAATTCCTCATTCCTCAATAGTCCGGGAAGTTATTACTGCCCCGCCAGATACAGTGACTTTAGTCTGTAAGAGCAGCAGTGGTGCCGGCATATTGGCCCGGTAGCTGTATAACTAACGGTAAATAATTAGAACTTTGGAAATGGTGTCAGTATTTGATTAGAAAAACATTGACCAAACACTTTTCAATAGAAAGTAAATTAATGATCATATACTTAAATAACAATGTATAACAATTCATATACAAAATCACAATTGAAGAGTTATAAGGCTAAAATACAAGTCGTATATAGAAACCCCAAGGCCCTTCTAGGGTTAACTCTATCAAGGTAAGACCCACCCGCTTTATTGGCTGGTTCAGCTGATTTCAAGCCATATAAATGAAGCGTCCATCTCCACACTTTTGAATAAGGCCTTTTTCTGCTCACCAGGATGGCGACGTCAGTTACCCACTGTCACAACAGATACCACCATTTCAGCTTTTGAAAGAGAATTCTCTTACAAGTAGAGTACCACTGAACAAGTATTAAGAACACTTGCAACAAAGATTGTGTTGACACAGATAACATTTCCTGGGAGTGAGATGTAGCAATCCCAAGTAGATTCCAGTCAATTCCAATACCATTTCTACAGTAGTAGACAGCAATCTTGTAAGTACAACTCAGCGATAGGCATAAATTGTATTGTCAACAACTTCTTCACAAAAAATCGTGAACAATTTTAAAGAGTCAATTTCTATCAAAAGATAGTCCACATACCTGACAGCTCGAATCCATGTCGTCTCTCTCAAGTTAACCGCAACTATTCTCCAATTCAACCACTTGCAATGTCGTCAATGTTTGCTCATCAGTATCCGCCAATCTAAGTTAACAATCTTGAACTGAATTGTAGCCCTTGTTGCAATTCAAGCAAGAGCCAATAGAGCATGTACTCCTGAAATGTATCTCTACATTTGATGAGTTACATCAAATGTCAATAGTCAAAAGCTCCGAGGGCTAACTACTGTCTCTTAAGCTCATTGGCAATTTTGCAAAAGAACATTTGTCTGTTTGCATCTGCCTATTTACGCCATACCCAGCTCCGAACGCCGCTTCAGACTGTGGCTCAAGAAGAAGTTGAGCCGAGAATTTAAGTATTCCTATTTGAGAAGAGGACTGAACTTCCCAAACTCACTAGAGTTGAGATCCTAAAGGACAGAAACTCTTAAGAGAGGAGCAAGAACGAACACCGCCAAAAGAAGGGTGTGAGCTCTTCTTGGCAGGGGTCACATCCCAATTTTGAGCTTGAACTCATTTACAAACCTTCAAGCTCCATAAAATCGTGGACCAATTCTGAAGAGACCTTATGGTACCTTGTACTCTACAAAACGTAACCGTAAAATCCCTAGCGAAACTATATAATTATCAACCTTTTGTGAGACTTCAGGAATGTGTACACTATTTAGAATCAACAAAACCAGAGACAAGAGACAATCGTCGTGCCTRATTTTACCAGCGATTTTTCTGCCTGCACCAGCTCATTGTAATCAGGCATTTACAGCTGAGCACTCTTCAATGTAGTAGTAAGGGCACCCCAAAATTGTCAGGCGCCCAACTCATTCACTTGATCAGATGTTAAAGCTTCCGCACCTATTGCCAAGGAAATAATTTCAGAGCATATCCCAACAAAACTTCATAACTTTTGCATATGGTATCCAAATAATGCGTTCTTTTACTCCGTTGGAATCTTCTGTCGTGCACCAAAAATTGAACAAATGTAGCGGTTGAACTTGGGAGTGCTCACCTCAGAGGTTGTTCCTGATTCAACAATGGGCCCAAACGCGGGTGGTGAGGCACCCGGCATGGTCGAGTCCTGGAGACCAAATGCGGCAACAGAGGGAGACGAAGATGAAGATCCAATGTCCATCAACATGCGATCATAGTCGCTGATTGAATTATCACGCTTTCTGACATGTTGAGAAGGAGGTGACCTGGCCTCGACATCTTGAGATGATGCTTTTGTACAGTCCATGGTTTGTTTCTCCTCGTCCAAGTCTTCTTCCTCATTGTCCGTATCTCCCCCCTGCTCGGATGCATCGAATTTCTCCTGAAGATACTGCTGCACGCCAAGGTAATTGTTTCCGGAGTATTCCTCCCAATGGACAGGCACCTCCTCAACTGGTGCATACCTTCGCATTAGATATAGATCTGGAAAAAAAGGAGATAGAATGATTGATTAGAAATGCTGGATCTGGTGAAATGATGGCCACTGTCTATGGCGTGGCACAAATACCTAATCTCTGTACACACGCCTAATTTACCTCAATTTCATCAAATTGGTCAGAAAAGAAACATCAGGACATTTAGAAGATCCAAGCATTACTTCGGACGAATGCAAACTTATTTGACGAAACATCACTCTCTTCGTCATCCCCGAATACGGACTTTGGAGCGCCTGGAGGTTAATCCCACCCTGTCTCACATCACATCCCCTTTTCTCCATCACGACACAGTTCAAAATTCACTCTATTCTAAGTTGAACTTGAATTAGAAGTGAAGCAAATAAACCTGGGTTCTGTAGAACCGGCTGAAAGACTGGTTCTACGGGCGGACCAAGCATATGGAGGTGCATTAAACGTCCGTCCTGTGGAATAACAATTTCCTCCTCGTCGATAGCCTCGAAGAGGATTAGACCCTGCCCTCGAATCGCAGCACCCAAAAAGTCCATCACGATACTTACGCAACCTCTCCCAACCTGTCATTTCAAGCGCCTCACACATTCAAAAACTTCTCTAACGAGACTATAAGACTTCCCAAACCTCTCGTTGGTGATGGAAGAATCTCTTTGGTGACTAAGCTTAGGAACAGCAGAAACACATTCCAAACCTAATTCCTTCCGAGGAGAAATTTAAGGTTCCTACAATTCAATGAAACTACACCGAGCCATCGTGCGATAATCTTTGTAAACCTAGTGAACCCATAAAGTCTGTCTCAAAAGAGGGTGACAAACCAAACACGTACAACGACAGATACGAGGTTCAGACCTTGCAACTGCATTATGAACAAGTGCTCAAAGACTATTGCATTGGACAGCTAAGGGAAAGATGCAGAATCGGGAACCTCTACTGCAAGTTGTCTCTTATTAGAAACATCTTGAATCGGAGACATCTAGGGGTGCCTGCAGGGGGTGGGGATGGGGTCCCACTTTACATTCTAACCAACAATTGTGTCAACCAAACCGAAACAATTGTGTCAACCTCTAGACACCAAACCGAAACGGACCATGATCCTGCAAAAACCACTGAAAACGGCAGAAATACCTCAATTGACAGAACAAGAGTTGATCCTCCCCCCAAACCAACCAACCAACCAACACACACGCGCGCTCTTGTGCTTGAAAGTACGCCAGTAGCAACCTGGATATGGCGTCGAAGAAAATACCTCTAAGCAAAGTAAGAGGCTTGGAAAGCAGGGAAGAAGGTTGGTGAGGGTTTATGGCGAGGGTTATCTCGCCACTACAATCTCCACACCGAACTCAAGGTCATGTGCAGCATCTCCCATTTCGTGTGCTGTGCAAGAGAAGAGGTCGAGGGAAGGGAGCTAAGGCACCAAAACTCAAGCACTTCATCTTGCAGGATCCGAGAAGCTCAGAATTCTCGAGTGCAGTGGATCGTTTCTCGCGCACGAAAACGCCTT
>VACF01000643.1:0-46181 GCA_006891605.1 Pleurozium schreberi
CTATTCCATGCACCCGTGCCTTTACTACCTCTCCCCTCCGTAGAAAGTAACATGTTTAGATTTGTCCTCTCCCCTTTTTGTTCTATTCCATGCACTTGTGCCTTTACTACCTCTCTACTCCGTGTGAAGTAACCTGTCCAGATTTGTCTCCTCTCCCATTTCCTTTATATTCCATGCACTTGTGCCTTTGCTACCTCCACGCTCTGTGTGAAGTAACCTGTCCATATTTGTCCTCTCTCCTTTCTTTTCTATTCCATGCACACGTGCCTTTGCTACCTCCCCACTCTATGTGAAGTGACCTATCCAAATTTGTCCTCAGTCTCCCTTTTCCTTTCTATTCCATGCACTCATGCCTTTGCTACCTCTCCCCTATGTGTGAAGTGACCCATCCATATTTGTCCTCAATCTCCCTTTTCCTTTCTATTCCATGCACTCGTGCCTTTGCTACCTCTCTCCTGTATATGAAGTGACCTATCCAGATTTGTCCTGTCTGTCCTTGTAACCCGTCTTCTTCATTAGACTGTGCTCGTAACACGCCCAGTTCAAACCATGTACAGCCTACAACATGGTCAACAGGCTAGTTACAATGACTGAGTGACCTTCATTGGTTCATTTGGTGGGGGAAAAAAAAAGTCCACTTAATTAGAGGCTGGTCCTTAGATAGTTCCGGTCTACGGTATAAGCTTTTCACTTGGCTTTTTGTGTTTGGTACGCTCGTCCGTTGCAACAGCAACAGCTCCAGCTCCAGCAGGAGATGACTGAGCTAGAAGCAAAAAGTAGGGCCGCGTCTCAAGGAAGAGACCTGTACTAGATCACAAGTACTTCTCATTCTATATCAGTCCTGGCTTGATTGCGGTACTCCAGGGTACTCCTCCTCCGAGTCCTCGTTGTCAAWCTGCCAGGCTTTCCAACAAAAATTTAGCTCTCAAAAAGTCAGTCCGGTCGAGTTTTATCTTACACATCGCTCTGGCCAGACATGTACTGAAAAGAAATTCGTAGAAATGGCGAAGTTTTCCCAATGGCGTACATATATATCATTAAAATTTACTCATCATCATTTACTAATTTGGGAGTCGATCGTATGCTTTAAGAAAATACTTTCTCTTCCGTGTTGTGCAGGAGCAAGTTCGGGTTCATCTCAATCACTACGGTGGTGGTCAACTATGCCCTGATTTGTTTGAACCTCTGAAAGCATCTACCACTTCCACGGCTCTAGATTCTAGCCAGGTCTCGAAGAATCATACCTCGGGACCGCTCATGCGACATCCAAGTTTCCGTCGCCCTGATAATGCAGTCGTACTCAAGCAACAGCAGCAGCAACAACAGCAACAACAGCAACAGCAACAGCAACAGCAACAACAGCATCAAAAGCAGCAACTCAATTCTGCAAAAGCTTCCTGGCAATCTTCCAATATGTTTGAGCTTCCGAGGAGATCTAGAGTGGTCTCCCACAAGGAGCCATTAGGCTCTCCCTGCAGTGTCATATCCGGCTTCACCAAGGTGGCGGATCAATTCGTKTCTTCGGACTACACCATGGAGATCAGCAGCAGCAGCTTTGGTCCTTCCACATCTGCAGCTGCAAATGCTCTTAATGAGGCTGCCGTGAAGTATGTGAGTCATTCGCGGGAGAGTAGGACTCCAGGCGWGGGAGGTGCTCGCTCTATGTCGGGAGCGCAAGAGATCACAGTGGTGAAGCAATTGACAACGAAGAGGAAGAGGTCGAAACTGCCGAAGCTCAGCAATGATGTGGAGAGCCAGCGAATGACTCATATTGCKGTGGAAAGGAATCGTCGGAAGCAGATGAACGAGCATCTGGCTGCTCTCCGTGCTCTCATGCCTGGCTCATACGTCCAGAAGGTAACACATCATCGAATCAAATCTTGAAAGAATTACTTTCATATCTATTTCGTATGTCATAGTTTCCAAGTAAAATCAGAAGGGAGTTTTGTAAGAGTTTACCATGAAGGAAATGAAACGGAGTCTTATCATCTCAATTGAACCATTACTACCTCCGAAGTTCTCAACTCCGTTTCATAACTATGATGGTAAACTCTTAGAAACTTCCTTCCTTATATCCAATGCCTCGTGGTTCCGAAATATTAACATTCGGTGATGCGATGTTGATTTAATTTKCAGGGTGATCAAGCATCCATAGTTGGTGGGGCTATTGAATTCGTGAAGGAGCTGGAGCATCTCCTGCACTGCCTGCAATCGCAAAAGAGACGGCGCGCTAGATTTTTTGGACATTGTATGTAATTTCTATGATTTTTTGAAGTGCCGGCTCCTTAGACCACTGAAACTGTCCTATAGGTGTACCTAAATCTGAACATTGCCAAAACCAACAGTCAGCAAATCAGAATTGAGTATGTGTCATTCATATGTGTCAGCCAATCACAGTCAAGTATGTGTAAGACATATTAATTACAACCAATGGACGCAATTAGGTGTAGTCTATGGTACATGATTGGGTACACGTGCGCTAATGGGTGTTTCTACCTTATATATTTTATATATATATATATATATATAATTTTTAATATTTGGAAGGTAGGCAAATTGTCTCTTTTCAAGGAATAGTAATTTTTTTTGCTTGTCAAGGTTACATTGAGGTGACACTAAGGTATAGGTCAATGCAACCTTTACCCCTACTAGTGTGCCTTGTGCCGTTGCCACAAGAAAAACTAAAGTAAAAGTAATTTTACATTATTAAAAACCAAAAATAACTCAAAAATCAATAACTTTCAGCTCGTAGGTCGGAACGCCACGAAACGAAGCCCGTGCACCCCTCCTTGCCGAGAGCTTTCCAACTGTACCAAGCACGCCACTAGCGGACGCACGGTCCGGGAGATCTCAATGTAACAAACAAACAAAACAAAACAAACAAACAACCTGATTTAAAGGATAGATAGTTTAATAACTATGTTTTATAAAAAGAGACCTACAAATTTGGCATTTGTATTGTAAAGAGTGAAAGTTGAAAATAATTTTTTTTTCATATTTAATAACAAAATCTTGAACTAAAGTAGTATTAGAATTTATAGGAGAAATCCATAAACATTGACTTTATAGATTGGAAGATACTATCATTATTATTAGTGAAATAACACTTGCTACACTAGATAATTAGATTCTCAATCTTTTTAACTTCAAGTTTTTGGACTGTACATTTAAATTTTATAATTTTTAGTTGGAGAATTGAGCGAAGAATATATATTCAAAGAAATCCAAAAAAAGACCTTCATTTTCATTAATATTTTACTAATCAAAAAGCTATTTAGTATTTATATTGTGGAGATAGGATTGAAGTTTAGAATTTAAGTTTAGAATTTAAATTAGGTAAAATACATAGATAAGATGAAGACTTTACACTTCAGGATATGAAAAAACCTAAAAAAGTAAAATTTCATGATCCACTCAAACTTTGGATGAAGACTGATTCTTCTCGGATTTGCTTTTAAGTTCTGTGCCTTAGACATTATTTTTATATCTAAGGGTCTAAGTTTCGGATTTCAGGTTTTAAGGAAGTCTTTTCAAGAAAATAAATATGAATTGAAACCTCTATTTTTAAAATTTACAAATAATTCATTTCAAACTGCATTTTTTGGCATTTTAGCTATTTTGTGCAGCCCACTGCAAATGGATTTTTTATTTATTTTCATTGAAATTTTCATACAACATATGCCTAAGGAGTAGCTTTAAGGCCCAACAATTTTCATAACTTTTGATTACATGGTTAAAAAGTTATTGCATGATATGTAGTTTTCTTTGATCTCTAGGCAGCTTGGGCAGGTTAATTGTTTTTTGAAAAAATCACATTTAGAAAAAATAAAAATCTAAAATCGGTTTCTAGATTTATATACATGGAAAGCTTTGAATCATTCCATTTTGATTTAATGAGATGAAAGTTATGAGGAGTTTTACTTTGCTGGTAGTTGTAGAATCTATGCTAAAATTAACTTTGAAGTCCTTTATTTAACTCAATTTTCAATATTTTTGAGAAAAATAAAGACATTGTATTTTAATTGTTTATTACAACATTATAACAGTTGGTATTGATTTTTTTTTCAATTCCATAACAAAATTCTTGACAATTTTGTATCTTGACTCATTCACTATTTCTTTCTACTTACTATTTTTTCTATAAGTTCACTACAAAAGAAAGGGGTGTTTTAAGTATAGTCCTAGCGGTATAGTCTTTTAAGTAATGACCTTTAAGTAAGTTTTTTAGTAAAAATTTATTGAAAAGATAGTCTTTTCAGTAAAATTATACTAAAAAACTTACTTAAAGTTCATTACTTAAAAGACTATACTACTAGGACTATACTTAAAACATCCTTTTCTCTTGTAGTGGTTGTTCAATTCCAAATTATCTAAATTTTTTCAGGTATAAAGCCAACTTGCCTTGAAGAATGAATCCAAAGAAGCACCACCATTTTGAACCATTTTTCATACAAATGAAAGCTTATGAAGTGTAGCTACCCGGGTTTTTTTGCAGGGCCAAAAAATGGATTTATGCCAATTCAAACACTATCTTCCAATCTATATGGTGGAAATTTTTGAAATTTTTTCCACATCTTCTCAAAATAGCTTACTACAAGATCCTTTGGTTTCATGTGTCTAAAAATATTTTTCTTTTCTAAAATTTGGTACTTATACTAGAGATGGCAATTTTAGAGAGTTTTGGGTGAGGGCATAGTAAAAGACCTCCAAGGGTTAAATTAAAAGATAAGAGCAAACTTTAAGTTTGAGTGACGTTTTTTTACTAGATTAGCAAGGTATGTAACATATAGTTGACTCTTTTGACTCTTTTGAGATACCCCATATGCCATATGGGATCCATATCGGTACCCATATTCACACTTGTTTTTGGACATGTATTTATATCCAAAATTAGTATCCTTATGCCATATATGTATTCATATCCATATTTGCAATCAAATTCATTATTGTATTATTTCAACAGACATGGGGCCTTGGAATTTATTTTTTGACGTGGGAGTTGAACCAAGAACCTCATGGATTCCATAGGAAGTTCCTATCACTTGAGGGTAATTCTAGGTCATTGCGGACCGACCACTAGAATTTTTTATTTTACTCTAAAATGGATTCTCCTTCTGTAAAAAAAAATATATATCTATAAAAAATAAATAAAAGAACGGAGGAGAATTCCGGGGTTCCCCTTCCGATTCTCTCACTGACCGGAATTTTGGAGGCTCTTCCCCCTCAAAACGTCGAAACATTGTCATCCGCGAGTCGTTTTCGCGTGGTGCGTTTCTTCGGGGATTGTAGCGCGCTGCGATGAMGAACATGGGGCTTTTGGGGTTGAGTCCACAAACATTGAAGGTGCATTGTTTAGGTTTTACAAATTCCGTTGGTTATGATTAGCTTGAGGATTCAAGCTTGTGGAGAGAGAACCGTTTCTTAATTTGATCAGGCATGGGGAAGAAGGGTGGAGTTGGCTATGGCAGGAACAAGAAGCCTCCCCCTACATCTGGATTGCTGCAACATGGCAAGTCCCAGCCGGCGACGCTGCGCCAACAGTCGGGAAAAGGAGGAGGAGGAGCAGCAGTAGCAACAACGTCGTCACAAGTCCCAAACCCTAGCAATCAGGCTACAGCATTGCGAGCTGATCATTTGCTGCGGGTCGCGACGTGGGCGAGCGCCAATGTACCTCCTCTCGGCGCTCTTTTGGGCGCCCGCCTCGGTKGCCTGTGCGAAGCTGCTGGTGTTCCTGTGCCCGACACTGCTCACGTCATCTGCGAAAGGTCTGTATCTTGAATTGCTTACCTTTCTGTTGGATGAAGTGATTTTTCCAGAGTTTRCGTGAAACAATGCCCTTTGGCTTCACTAAACCCTAAACCCTAATTCCTTGGGCCTATGTATGTTGGAAGCGATTGTTGAGGGAGATCTTCATTAATATCTACGGAACTTGAATGCACGATTGTCTATCTGTTGTTGCGAGTGCCATGTTTTCTGGTCCTTGGAAATTAAGAGCCTACTTTACAAAGAGATTTGCAATAGAATCACAGGAATACTTTGTCAGAGTGCATTATTAAAGTATTTTCGGGATGTACCACCAAAGAACCACAGAACATTCTTGAATAGCGTTGCAAGATCCCTTACCATATTCTTGGGGTTTCTTTAATACACGTTTTAAACTTTCAATGACAAAAGGAACGGCCAGGAGCCAATGGTCCAACTTCACGTTTGTCTGAGGTTGACAGGGGACCCCTGCTGAAGAATGTTATGCAGATGAAAAGCGCTGATTCTTAATGAGCTGTTGAAAGAAGAAGCTCAAGATCCATCTCAGCTACCGAGATTCAGCTTGGAACTTTGTCACATTAAATTATCAACAAAACGCCACAAAGGAGCCTCGCATGTCCCACCATCTTTTTAAATTGGTGCATAAAGTGGACCTGAACTAACGTGAAAAACATTATAATTTTATCACTGTTCCGTTCCGTTAGCCTTCAATGAATTCAGGTGTTGCGTTGGCTCAGTCCCTGTTAAGGTAAGTTTTTGCCTCTGCCATCTGGGTTCAGTCACTTTGAGCATGGCAAAGTGGGCGGCTGACCGACAGATGGTTTGCTTAGAGACCAAGGCCATGGAGCCTCCGTCCTTCCGCTGAAATCTCGGAACTCGATTGCTTCACTTACACTCCATTTGTGCACGGCGAAACATATTCCACGATCCAGCACCGAAATATCATTAATTCTGGCATGCTGTGTTTCTCTCATCAAATTTTTGTTGCGCCTGAGAATTGCAAAAAACTACTTCGTTCAATACAGTCACCGGTGGCGTCTTCCTTTCCACCCACTTTCGTTCAAACCTTGAATGACCATCAGCGGCAGGTGAAGAGGAACGATTCTCCAGCGCATCACAATCAAACTCGGTCACCCTGAAGATGACCTAATCTTTATCCAAGCCTTGCACGCATCAATACCGAGGCCAGAGCTAGCAAGAGTACGTTGAAGATTTCTTCAAACTCGCAGGGCTTGGTCTAGTATAGTTCATGCAAAACCTTGTTGGTGTACTGTACTGACGTGTTCAGCTTCGTATTCACGTCCTAATTTGCTCCAGAACCACAAATTTCCGGCCCTTGTGTGTGTGCGTGTTTGTTGCAAAGCTCTTGACGTTGCAACAATCTTTTCCTGTTGCACAGTTTCGGGAATACCTCCGAACATGAAGATGGGCGGGAAGGTGAAATTGTTAGTGGCCGTGATCACGATCCTGTGCGTTTGTTGGTGCCGAGTGTCGATCGTCACCGCTTGACCGCTATTTCCCAGTTCTATACAGTGTTTCTGTCCAGTGGAGCTCCACCGTTTGCGTGTTTGGTTGTAAATTTATAAATTCCCAATTGTCTGCATGTCGGCACCGTAGTTCCTTGCTGTGCCTGTTGTCTTTCTTTTGGGGCCTAACGACAGCTTGCATGATGGTAGTTCCTTTCGTCTTCTTTTCTCACAAGACGCTGAGCGAACTGGTACAAAGAAGCTGCACGTCAAAGTTTTGTATCCGATCGCAGTCTCGAGAGTGTGTCGCTTCTTCTTTTCGTCAATCTCGTGCACAGCCATCGCCGCTTGCGAGCTCGCAGATGGGAGAGTTTGAGGAATCGGTGAAAACTGCGACACAGCACCGTCTTCTTCTGTTTCAAGCAAGTCGTCTTGTAAGTGGAATTCCACCCTCTCTCCCTGTTCCGTATTTCTTTAGTGGTCGCGTGTTGCAATTGGCTTCGGCTTTGAAATGAGTGCACATCACGGTGTTTGTAACGTAATCTCTTAGGGTATGAACCTTCTTGAGTGAGTCCTGTCGATCTGTCGTGCTTTTTACTTTTGCTTTTGCTAATCTTACACAGGGTGGATCSAATTAATTTTTACTTAAGGCTACTTTCGCTTTAGGAACCCCGTGGTATTTATAGAGAAACCCTATAATTGTCAGTAGTATTCGTTGTTGTGGAAAGCAATTGATATAATTTTGGGGGGCAATTGACGCAGTTTGCTGGTGGTACCTCCCAATGATGCAAGCGTCGGCGACCCCGTGGCCATCTTCGACGACCTCGGGGGGGTCCTTCGTGCATGTGCCACTGCGTCCCGAATTTCAACGTAACCTCCGCAACGATGTGCTCTCCGTGGGGTTCAACCAAAACTACAGCCTCCTCTTGATTGGTACGGAAGCAGGGTTTAGAGTCTACCACTCGGACACTCTCCGGGAATACATGAAGCGCGAAGCTCCAGGACGAGGGCTGGCTATGGTGGAGATTCTCCACAAAACGAATATGCTTGCGCTTGTGGGGGGCGGCAAGAACCCCAAATACCCACTCAACAAAGTCATGTTGTACAGCAACGCCGAGGATCGTTGCTTCGGGGAGCTTGCTTTTCGGAGTGCGATTCGTGCAGTGAAATTGCTGCCGAATTACGTCGTGGTGGTGTTGGAATTCAAGGTTTATGTTTACGACTTTGAGCTGAAATTGGTGTACCAATTTGAGACGTTGAGTAATATTCCTGGCGTTGTGGCCACGACGTCGCCCTCGTTTGCGGATCCGTTGGCCAGCGTGCTGGCATGTCTGAGCCATCAACGCACGGGGGAGGTGCGCATCAAAAGGTTTAATAAAAGGGGGTCGTATCATATTCAAGCGCATGACGAAACGATTGCATGTTTGGCCTTGAATACCAGCGGATCGTTGCTGGCCACGGCCAGCACGAAGGGCACGCTTATCAACATTTTCAGAACCGCCGATGGGACGAARCTGCAAGAGGTAACGCAACTGGGAATTGAAAGGGCCTTGTTGAATTCCGAACTTGTTTTTCAACGCAATTTCTTGTTTGTTTTACTTCTGAACTGCCTGAATGTTTGGATACTTTACAAAGTAAAASAAACAAGCAATCGAGTTAATAGAAAAGTTCAAAAAGAGCAGAATTCCAAAGTTGTGAGTTCTGTGGCATTGTGGGTATTKTWTTGTGAGGCGGGACTCATCCCCYGAAGCCCAAATTAGGAATCGTGTGTTATTTGGCAGGTTCTAGTTGACTTGGTCGGAATTGGGCTTCTTTTGCTTTTGCTTTTATATGTATTTTTTGAGCAATACATTCAATGTCCTTCTCTGATTCCGATGAAATAGAATTTGTCCCCATCTAAATTATAATAGAACGAGTTTGAGATGTTAATCTCCCATGTTGATAATTGGTTTTGTTTTTTGCAGTTGCGTAGAGGAGGAGATCCAGCGACAATTTACAGTATGGCATTCTCTGTCAACTCGCAATTTCTTGCGGTTTCTAGTTCCAAGGAGACGGTACATGTCTTTAGCATTAAAGCAGAGGAGACAAATCCTGTAATGAAACTAATGGCGTCAGAGAGTGGCAGTCGTCGTCTTTTCAAAGCAGGATCCATGCTACTGTCTTCCGCTGCTGCAACTGCAGGATCGTCACTTTCCTTTGTCAAAGGTACTACTACATGACAATTCCTCACTTCTTTAACGGACCAACCCCAAACCTAAGACATAAATAGTTTTCACATAAAATTTGATGCCATCTGAATTATGTCTTTCATACTCTAATGATCAATCACATTGGTCATTTTCAAACTTAATCAACTTTCTCATGAGTCCCATCTCAGTTTGAGAACAACGTGATTAATTAGCAGTCTGACTTGGAACAATTTAAAATAGCAATTTACTGACATGCGATTTTTCTGTCAGGGATGATGCCCAAGTTATTCATCTCGGAGCGGTCACTCTGCCAGTTTCGGTTGCCAAAACAATCTCGTGCAAAGGTTGGATTTGGATTAGAGAAGAATACAATTCTAGTTGCGTGCACAGATGGGAGGTGAGCCCCATCTCCTCTTCTTGTGA
Organism: Pleurozium schreberi; assembly: GCA_006891605.1. Classification (NCBI taxonomy): domain Eukaryota; kingdom Viridiplantae; phylum Streptophyta; class Bryopsida; order Hypnales; family Hylocomiaceae; genus Pleurozium; species Pleurozium schreberi. The sequence continues at coordinate 9,842 of VACF01000643.1, forward strand.
ATTTCGCCATATTCATTTTGCTAAACTGTGTGTCTCTTTTAGTCTGGTTATGGTTTTGAGTTTAGGGCTACAATTCTCTTTAGAACTTGAGAGCTCTGTTTTAACGAACTCGTAGTTGGTCAATTGATCCTTTTCCCTTATTGTTCGCTTTTCCTAATTGATGTGTGGAAGACAGATTACGCATAATCAGTTCTGATAAATTGGTGATTATTGCCCTGTAGTTTGTACAAGTGCTCGTTTGATCCTAGCTCAGAGAATGATTAAGGACCACACTATGACAATGTCACACTTTCATGAATCTAACACAACTTTCAAGTAGAGAGAGTAACATCAAAGTACTCGAGGCACATCAAAACCACTACACCATACTCCATAAAAAATCTATCCACTTACGCAAAGGATGCAAAATCATAATGCTCTACTCAGCATGCACATTTTCACCAACACAGTATAGGGCCAGAGTAAGCATGTTGTAGGGCATATGAAAACAAACTTGCTGAAGTATGGCATGCTGTGTAAATTGTTGAGTAATTACATGACTACGCAAAAGGAATGACTAAATAAGGACTGCGGTGCAGAAAATAAACAGTAAACAAGAGCTGAAGGAGGTATAAGTAAATCAACCTACCTGAAGAAGCATGACGACCACCGTGAGACGCGCCTGTGCCACGACCTCTGCTCGAAGGACCCCCTGGACGAGGGTGYAAGAGACCGGGGCTTCCCAGCGCACCCAAAGGTCCCACAGCAGGCTCCGGAAGAAGTCCCCTCTGTATACATGTAGTAGAGGAAACGAAGCAGCCCCTGTCTTTTGCATCCGCTAACAGTGCTGCCCAGTCTTCTGATTGTGTAAGAGCTGATGCATTTCCTATCACCTGCGCAACGTAAATATTGAAATGGAATATTAAAATGGGTAAAAAAAGAACACGAAGCAGGCATGAACATAACACAATTAGAACTCTAGCTTCAATTACATAGTCTGAACACACGTACCCACAAGGATCGCCGAGCTCGAGTAAGGGCAACGTTCATCCGTCGAATATCAGCAACAAATCCCACACCATGACTAGAGGCCCGGACACAAGACATCATTATGACGTCACGTTCYTGACCTTGAAATGCATCGACGGTGTTGATGTATACACCCTTGCTCGCAGCATTCGATCCAACTACRTTAATAAATTCCTTCTCCAAACACTGCAGTTGTTGCTTGTAAGGTGTGATGATGCCGACTGACACATTTGCAGGAGGGCCACCTCCGGCCTCCTCAGCCACGGTCTTTAGTAAGTGTTGATAAAGGTGGACGGCTACTTGTGCCTCCATCTTGTTCTGATACGAGACGGAACCTGCATGTGATTCTCTGCCCAGGCTAATATCAAAAAAGAGGTAYGGCTGCAGAAGTGGATCCTTGTAGTAAACCTCGTCTTTCAACGCCTTAACACTTTCACTATCAATTAACCTGCCCTGGTAGAAATAACGGGATGGAAAGTCTCGAATTTGTGGATGCATACGATACTGTACAGAGAGAAGTATTGCTGGACACCCTGCTTGCTGGAATCGCTCGAACAGGCTACGACTATATTTCATGGTATCGGCAGCACGGCTRATCACAGTGGCTGGAAGCTGCTGGGGATCACCGACAAGGACACATCGAGCTGCTCGTAAGCTGAGCGGGGGTAGGACAGCAACCTCACTGGCTTGGGCAGCCTCATCAATAACCACCATATCAAATCCATGTGCAAGCTGAGAGAAGATTTTACGTCCACTACTAGACACTGTRGTGAAGACAATCTCAGCTTCATTGGCAAAACTTGCTTCGAGCTTCCTTCGTGCCTCTTCAATCCTAAAATTGCTGCCAGGTCTAAACTTGACCTCAATAATAAAAAGTCGTGACATTTCCACTAACACTTTGTCCCGCTCTTCTACAACTGCCGCCAACTGCTGTAGTTTACCATCTCGCATCTGGTCACGGGATGCCAAAACCTCAGGATCAACTCCCACATTACCCTGCCAAAAGTGAATTTCAGTGTCAACAACAAAATACCTGGGTAAACGCAATCATCATTGAAAATACTGAACTGGGCAGAGAACTTAGGATTAGCCTTGAGCGAGGATGATACCTGATTTCGTGCAGTCGCAGCAGCATCAATGAGATCCTTTTGGAGACTCAGCACAGTCTGACCAAGAGTGTACTCCTTAGTGCGGAGAGACTGAAGCCACCGCACCACTTGAGTTTGGTCCATAGCGAGGAGTTGTTCAGTACGCCGTTCCACAGACACAGCCTGTGCTGCACGAGATGCTGTATCCACCCCAACACGAGCCACATCTGGACGATACTGTTTCATTTCTCCATCGATGAAACCCCGATCTAACACTCTAGAAAGAAGTTCATCAGTGGCAGCGTTTGATGGGGCGCAGACCAACATACGTGGCTTAGGACACAACTTTGGAAGAACTCGAGCTAAATTGTGGTCCATTTTCTGCAGGACTTCGTCAATGGTTCCTCCTCCATCACCATAATAGTCTCCGCCATTATTTAATGAATATTCGTCAGAAGACACACTACCCGGAGCAAGTTTCTTCAATAGAGCAGCATAATAGCGCTGATACTGGACTAGATGAATGACATTTAACATGCCCCACACAGTATGAGTCTTTCCAGTTCCAGGAGGTCCTTGCACAAGAGTGAATGGCCAYGGCTGACCACCAGAGGAAGAGATACTGACTTCTGCAGTCCCAGCTGCAGTATGTGCAGCAGCCCACTGAATGGCAGTGAGCTGAGGCGCATTGAAACCACTATGTAGGTGATGTATAAATGGAGGTGTGAAGCAGTCTGGCATAGGAGGGGGTGCTGTATCAGCATATCCTGGGAACAGCTCTGGMCGCGGTTGAAGAATAGCATTCATCATCTGCCAAGATAATTGAGAGCATGAGTATTGATGAGAGTAAAACAGAGAATTGTCGAGTTTTGAATGTTGGAAAAATACTGGCTACAGAGTGATTACGTCCACAGATTCTGTACAGTCTAAGCTATGAAAAAAGATAGTTGGAGCGATAGTGAATAACACACCTGCGGGCGGAAGTTCGGAAGCTGATGCAGAGCTGAGTACTCGCGCTGAATTGTAGTGAAACCCCCTATCACTGTCAGATACCAAGAAACCCCTCCCTGTTGGATCTGCTGTAAAGTATGATACGGGTTTGTAATGCTCTCAGCTTCTCCGCCACTGGTTCACGAGGAAAACTAATCAGTACACAAACAAAACAGAGAATCCTACTAGGAATGAAACTGGTGCTGAACGTAATAAACTCCCACCTTACTGACAGACATGGGAGCAAGTGTGACGAACATATTTCTTCAATCCGCTCTCAGAACCAATACATTTCAGATTGCAGGMGCTGCAAGTAGTCAATTCATTCTTTCAATCAGATCAGTGTCCATAAAACACGTGAACCACTGCATATCCTTAGAATATATTCAGCGCTGTATCTTTCCATGCCACATCAAACAAATCATAGGCACAAATCTAAAGTAAAGCTCAGCAGAGAATGCATACCTCTGCTTATTCAAGTCTTCTTGAGTGATGTGGAAACGAAGGATGGCACCAGGTGGGTCTCGAACATCAATAGGTACATAGCGACGCACAATGCCTGCCACACGACCTGCAATCTGCCCTTCCTCCGCACTCTCCAACTTACTATAGAATTCGCGTCTTTCACAGCAACTACCTTCTTCTTTGGAGACATTTCCTCGCCATCTACCTGCATCTTCTCATCCTGCTGTAATGGATTCTCCACCTTTGATGCCTCACCAACTGCCAAGACACTGCTAGCACGGTCCAGTTTCAGACCCGGAGAATACTTTTCTTTCAAATCTACCCCACCCTTCCCATCATCCTCATCCACTTTCAAAGGATTTGAGGTCGCCGCTGTAACAACACTCGAACTAGGACTCCCTTTCTCACGATCAGGGCTCACAACAGGGGTGACTCTCTCACTTTTTTGGTTCCGAAGCTGCCCTAACGTTCTCAGCCGCTTGCGCACTGGTTTATGCTGCGTAATTCCATCTTCGGCTGCACTTGCCACATCTTCTCGCTCCACAGACGGACCTGAAGCCGGCGGAGCATCAACCACCTCAATTCTTGCCCGCGCAACCCTAGAAACCACACCAATCTCATCGTCGTCACTCTCCACCTTCGCTTCCGCTCTAGCATCCCCCTCACGCGAAGAAAAWTTCTCCACGTCCACATTCGCGTCCACACGCATCCCCTCCCTCCTCACAGCCATTTCCTCAAAACCCCTGCCCGCATCCACAGCGTCATCACAAACCCTAACGTCGGTGCAAGCGACAGTCTCCGCGACACAATCCCTATCTACGTCCACAGCCGTCTCGGCCGCAGCACTATCATCATCACGAACCCTAAAGTCGTCACGACCGGCCGTCTGCGCTTCCGTCTCAACCTCAGCACTCGKGGCAGCACTCGGAGCGGCACTCGCATCCCCGGCAGCCTCGACGCGCGCAATCTGCCCATCCAGAGAGCTTCGAGCGCCGGAAACGCTCTGCTCCCGCTGCTCCGTCTCGGGCGTAGGCGAGGGCAAGGGCGTGTCGCCGTCGGGGTCCGGGGGGGGAGGCGGCAGATTCAGGTCCAAATCCACCCACCCCATGATATATGATCTCCCCAAACAGAGCTCAAAATTTCAGCCGTCGTCGTCCTCCTCGTCCTCACAGCACCAGCCAATTCCCGAGCCAATTCCAAAACGCAAACTGATCCTGGAAATGCTGCAAATGCCACGAGAAAAAGAGGAGCAGGGGAGAGCGATAGCAGAGGAGCGTGGCATCCTTGCCTTCGGCGAGCACAAGCAGGAGCGCGATGGAGGAATGAGGGAGGCTCAGGGCTCCATTTTATAGCGTCGTCGCTCTCGACGTCCGTCGGAGAAAGCTGCAAGCCAGAGCTACACTAAAATATTTCATCCGKAAATCATCCGTAGTTAACAGTGCTTCCTCCGTCGACGTTCATCCGCCCCACAGCAACACCACATGGGCTCCTGGGCTGGGGACATTCCGCTCTCTCGGTCCAGTTCGTGCCTTCCGCTCTTCACTGCGTGCCCAGTTCAATGCAATGAATTCTTTTCCTACTATTTCTAAGTGACGTTTTACACCGAGAATCCGGGCCAATTTGTTGTGGAAGAGGTCCCAAATTTTCACTTATGATTGGACAAAAGAATAGCTTTGTGCAATCAGCCTAAGGGAGAATCAATCCGGCCTCCATGTATAAAGCATTCCTACAAAGCACAACATAACAAGCATTGGCTATTTTTTTAACCCCTAAAGGAATAGTGTCCCTTGGAAGACTAATGAAAATTTGGGTACGTTCCTACTATCTCCGGTTTTGGACATTATATTTTTAAACTTTTTTTTAAAGACAGAATACCATGTTAGCCTAATGAGATATTGTAAATTTTATTTCAATTGGTGCCCAAGACAAAAAGTTATGCGACTCACAGTAAGATAGACGAATTAAGACAAGTGAACAAAACTACAAAAACTTGAGGTAAAATTAGGAAACAAGATTTTTCATGGAAAGCTACATGTTTTTGTCTACATGGAAAGCTTATATTTGTTCATTTTGGATAAWTGATGTTAGAATTATGTARAGTCTCGTTTTGCAGCTAMTATAACATCTTCTTGAAAAAATAACATTTAGGATTTATTTGCGCACAGTAGTAGAAAATAGACCTACAAAGACTAAGCTTTCAAATCCACACTTGGTCTAACTTGGTCTAATATTAGTGCCAAGTTAGACCAAGTGTAGGGTTTACGGCTTTGTCTACGTGGACATGTTTTCCACTAGTGTTGTGAACTCAATTTTCTCAATTTTTCAAAAAAAGGATCAAAACGGTTAAGAATGCTTACTTGAACAATCTTGTTTTTAGGGTTAACATGATTCAATTCCATTTGAAATTTGGTAACAATTTAGGTTTTTTTTCTTTCTCATACCTACTTGTACATAACAAATTTACTAAGAATGATAATCAACTTTTTTTTTTAAACAATATCAATTCAATCCTTCAACATAAAACATATATATGCAAAACTTTTTAAGTCAAGAAGATTCTCAAAATAAAAAGGTGATTAAAAAAGTGATTTTCACTTGAAATCCTAAAAAATTTGCAATYAACATGGCTAAGGTTTCAAAATCTTATTCCACATGTTCCCATACTTGTCTATTGCAAAATCATAAGCTTAGATGTGCAAAAATAGCAAAAACTATCATTTTAATTTGAAATATATACTCTGAATGGCAATTTGGTAGCGTGTTTTGGTGAAACATAGACTTGGAACTTTAAGGGTTAAAAATTGCAATTTTAATTTTCTCATAATCAAAAGTGTGTAGCATTTTACAATTACAAAGAAGAAGGATAACCTTTCTCCTTAGATTAGCCATGAATGAAGAATATGATTGTGGTAATGTAAATGGGCCTAAATTCATATATAGTAAATAATTATTTGAGCATAGTTTAGGTTGTGTTCAAATTCAAAAGGGCACTCTAAATTGAAGTTTTTCTCTCGTTCTGTTCAAATTCAAAAGGACACTCTAGATTCTTGTAGAATATCTTTTGTGGATTGTTTTGAATGAACTATGAGTTCTCGAAAGTGTTGAAAATAGGTGATTCAAAATTGACCCTAGGCTCTCATAAATAGAGGTTGTAACACTCAACCAATTTGGATTGGTTGGTTGGTCATTTAACTAAAGAATTATAGACAAAAAAAGATTTGTTAATATACTTGGATGTGCTTTGTCAATTTTGTGTAACTCGTACATTAACTTCATAAAAAAAAAAGTTAAAGCCAAACAAATGGAGTATGTGGGAAAACTTCAAGAACTTTGACTTCAAAGATTGCAAGATAATAGGGCTTGTAATTAGAAGAAAATGTTATTCTTTGAACCACCTCAAAGAAGCTTACAAAGTTTGATCCCTCTTAGAATTGAAAACTAAATTGTTTTTTTAGACATTAGTATGCCATATTTTATTAGTTACATCATGCCAAGTTTCAAAACCCAATGAGGGTTTTTATTAGCAAAAGGTGCTCCAAATAATGCCCAAATTGCTCCAATTTTATTTGAATAGCATGACTTTTGATCTAGGCATTGAATAGGGAAGAAACTATATTTTCACTAATGGAATACATGTTTACACCTTGTATCACAACTTTTTGAACATTCGACCAAAATTGAATTTTATAACCCTATCCCACATTTCTAACATATGTTGAATACACATTTGGTCCTTTGGGCGTCAACTACTACATAAATCCATCACCCAAGAGATTGAATAGGATTCCTTTAGTACCACCTCTCCATGATTCACCAAGCCATCTTCCTATCTCGACAAGCAATAAATGATGTAATTGATTTTCAACAATTGTCACTATAAAAGTCCAATATTTTTGTCTTTCGTCAACAATTTGTTTTTTTGTTTGGAATTAAGAAGAAGTTTCTAAAAAAAGAATTAAAAATAAAACTAGTTAGATTTTGCCTGATAATTATAAATTGTTATGTAATTTTGGATCTTCATCCACGGTGATAAAAAATTATATATTCTTTGAATCTCTTACATTGTATAAAAAGATTTAATTTTTCCATAGTAGTATCATAACAATTATGCTTTTAACACTAACCATTATCCTATGATACAAATGAAATGCAATTTCACATATAATCAAATATATGGATTAAAAACTACATTAATATTTTATTCATGGTTTTTTATATTTAAATTTGGATGTAAAACTTTGGTAGGAATTCTATTAAATACCTTGCATTCAGAAGTAATTGGCACATATTACTTCTTGGAATTCATTTTTGCATTAAAAAAAACTGAATTGCTGATGCAAGAAAATCTGGTGAGAAATATATTTCATGAGTATGTGACATGAATGAGATCTATATGAATTATATCTTGATTCAAGAGAATAAAAAAGATGTCTAAATGTATTTTTTTTAATATGATGAATGATCATAAAGATATAATAGTAAAACATAACAATTTTTCAAATCAATAATAAACTATTAATATCAAGCCCTCAAATACCAATTAATCATGGTTTCATAATATATAATGCTCAAGTTACCATATAATGTAAAGATTAAAATAATTTCAATATAAAGTACATTTATGAAGGTCATGAATGAAGATATGTTTATTTCATCATTTACAAATGAAATTTTGTATAATAGTTTGGAACTATAATTCAAAGCATTAGATGTTTTTTCAGCCCCGCATGAGACTGTTTCGGAGCTGTTCCCCAAAACTATTCCCCGAAACTGTTCCCTGCAGAGGGAACCAATGACTACTGGTCTGAAATTTTGAATTTCAAAAAAAATAAAAATAAAAAATTCCATAAATCTTAGAAAGTATAAGGAAACTAGAAACTGTTTTAATTTTTTTTTTTTCAAAAAATTATTTTTTATATAATTAATTAGTATTATCTGACGTGGGAGTCTCTGTGCCACGTCAGACTGCCTATGTGGTAGAGTTTCCAGAGTTCCCAATGTGTTTCCACAGCTTGAGAACTCGTAGTCTTCTAAATGGTCCAAAAAACATCTAATGGATTGTCTTTTATGGTTTCATTTTTATTCTTTACAAATATAGTTGACAAAAATAATAGATGTAAAACTATTAGTAATATTTAATTATTTAATTTTTCAAATGAAAATTATTTTCATTATAATGTAGAAGTAGAATTGTCACTTACAACTAAGATATTGATTTCACCAAAATAACGTTTTGGTTTTAATAAATTTAAATTGAAGCATATTTGGTTGAAATCACACAAGATTGCAAGGCTCAACATGCATTGCAAAAAAAACAATTGAATTTCACATTATCAAAAATTCTTTAAATGGCACACTAGTCAATTTGTAAAAATCATTCATGGGCTATTAAGATCTACACTTATTGATCTGCRCTGTAAAAAAGCAAAGAGTTTATTTATTTTTAAATTACTCTTGGGGGGATTTGGATCACAAACAAACTAAATGCTTCAAATAAATAAATATTAAAAAAAAATGTTGAAAATATTGTCAAAATTTTAATAGTCTAATATTTATTAAAAGAATATTAAACGCTCTATGAAATGCAAAGATAAAGTAGGAGGTTCAAATGCACACATGTTCTGAAATTGTCCATCTCTTCAAACGTACACTATTTGTACATGTTTCTTTTTGTAGCCTTCATTAATGTGCAACCAATTGTACATTTTAGGAGGTGGGCGATTTTAGGCGCCTATGCTATGTCAACTTCAAATTTTCATAACTAAGGTAGAAACACCCATTAGCGTTCATGTTCCCATTCATGTACCATAGACTACACCTAATTGCCTCAATTGGCTGTTGTTAATGTGTCTTCTTAATACTTGATTGTGATTCACTGACATATGAATGACACTTATTTAATTCTGATTTGGTGATTGCTGATTTTGGCAGTGTTGAGATTTAGGTACACCTATAGGACAGTTCCAGTGGTCTAGTGAGCCTGCACTTCAAAAAATCATAGAAATTACATGCAATATCCAAGGAATCTATTTTTTTGGTTGAATATTCATGATTTTCACTTGCTACTACTATAGAAATATTATTTTTAGAAAAATTGCCTCCAACTATGCAAAATTGCTTAAATGAACGATTTTGGGTGCTTTCAATTTTTATTCTACAAAGCTCCAAAAAATATGAAATCACTTGTGCTAGATGTCAATTCCACTTGTCTTTCAAGGAAAATTTATTGAAAAATATTTTAAGAAGTTTTGCTCCCAAAATATTAGATCCAACTTTTAAATGAGCAATTTATGGACCTCCTACCTTAGACTGTTTTTGTTTCATAATAAGGACTAATTTCATTAATATGTTGTGAGTTGGAAGGTGAAGAGTTTTTTTAATTTTTATAGACAAGTTTATTATTCTTTGTCAATCCTCAAAGATTATGGGATATTTAGGATTTAGGGTTTAGGGAAATATTTCGACCAATTTTACCATGTAGATATTGTTCAAGAAATGAGTTGTATATCAATGTAATTGTATATAGTTCAACAAATGTGAAAAGGATTTTAGACTTCAAGTCTCTAACTCCAAACTTGCAAATCAAATAATTTTGTGCAAGGCACTTTTGACATCTCTATAAGCTTGTATTAGATCTCATCCTCTTTAATCAAAGTTGTATTAAAAAGGAGTTGTCGAATCTTAAATTTTGAGTTTAAGATTCAAATTCAAATTAACATTTTGAATCAAATTTTAAAGCTCTTCACTTCCATATTAATTCACGAGGATTTTCTTTAATAATTTTAACATGCAATAGAAAAGACCTATTTTAATGAGGGACTTCACCAATTTGGGGTAAAAAATGGGTGCCAAAACATGATTGCCATGTAAGCGACAATGTGATATTGAAAAAAATTGGTCTAACTTGCAATGAAAAACCTTTAGGTCCAATTCATGACCCAATTTAAGGATGTAGGCACTCYTATTGCATGATTTCAACGATTTTGAAATCAATCCTACAATTTAACTCAATATAAAGGGCCTTTATAAATCAAACAAGCAAGTGAGGGCGGTTCATTGACCTTACAACTAAGTTAAATAGGTGCCCTTAACCATGGAGCGCTCTCACGTCCAGTTTTGGGACGATGAAGAGATTGAAACTGAAGTTTCATCCCCCTAACTGCTTGGATGAAAGTTCTTCTAATTTGTGGAGATACTATATCAAGTTCTTGTTCTGTTTAGAGGTTGGATTTGGTATTATTAGAGAACATTTTTTACTCAAATTACCAATATGCAAGTATGTGAAGTGGTTACATATTTTTCTGAAATTATTAATGTGCAAGTATGTGAAGTGGTTACATATTTTTCTGAAATTACCAATGTGAAGTATGTGAAGTGGTTGATCAAGTCAAAATTGCATCGAACTAGTTGTCTTTCATTGAAATGTTTAAGTTGTTAAGTGTTTTAATGCTTCAAGGTTTGGGATGCCCATTTCTAGATGCCCTAGGTGTTTTGTGTGTATTTGATATAGAAGGTGCATGAATTGAAGTGTTTGATAGCGACGATAGTTTGCATTCATGCTAAGCTGGATTCAATGATACATGACATTCCCAAATTGGGTGTAAAAGATGATTTGAGCGATATCACGATGCTTTAGCATGTGAGTTGTTTGAATTTTATTTTATTTCGGTGTGAAAGAATAAATCACTAGAAATAATGTTTGAAACAAATGTTGCATGTTTCATTTCTATGCTCTAGTTGATTTCCTTGCCATGCCACTTATGTCCATTTTTTGTGGTGGATGTTGGTATTAACAACTATGGGTCATGTTCTTGACCAAGAATTATGGAGAGAAAGAAAAAACTATGAATGTCTTGTGCCATCTTCTCATTTTCCAAAAAGGATTGAAGGATGAAAACAAAAGGATAGGTTAAATTAACATAAGTGTGACTTTAGCTCAAAACAAGATATGCCTAAATGAGGTCATAGATTTTAAAAACACAAAAATTTCAAAAAATCACCATATTAACCCCTAAAGTCCCATTGTCCCGTCGGGGGACAAATTGGATTTTGGGGAGGTTTGTGTGACCTTGATTTTTTATGAAACTTTTAGAATCCACTAGTGGAAGATTTAGTTTTTCTGTTGATTTGGTCACGTTGATCCGGTCACTTTTTGACTGAAATCTTTTTTTTTCTAGACTTTCAACTCAATTCTAAAACATAAAAAATTTTAAATTCAAAGTTTTGTAGTGCAAAACATTTCGACAAATGGCTGTCACAGGCATCATAAATTGCAAGCCATTGTTCAAAAAAACTTTCTTTTTCCATTTGAATGCTCATATCTTCCAGTCTTTAAGGTCAAACTTCATGTAATTTTTACCACATGATCCAAGACAAGTGAAGTACAAGATCCTACGGGTAGATATTAAGAAAATTTCTTTTTTTGTTTTCTTGGGCAAATGCAACAAAAATGGCCTTGGGACTGGAGGGGTGAAGAGAACCTCATTTCAAATCCAATTCAACAAATTCTACATCAAAAATGGTAATATTTTGCTTGTTATTAAAATTTGAAAGAAATTTGAAATTTTACTTTCAAAATTTATAAAAAAATAATAGTGATAATAATAGTGAATCTAACTAGACGGATGGCATCTACAACTTTTATTACATATAAATTCTAAAATTTGCTTCGAAATAACACTTTATAATGATTTTTCTCAAATCGTCAATTCTGGAGATGAATCAGGGCGTTTAGGGGTTAAGCTTACTTATTACTGGTAATCGAACACTTTCAGTTAGAAAGATCTGGCCCACCATATTGTTAGCTGAAATCCATATTATCACGTACCTTCTGTCTGTGACATTAAAGAGCACTAACTAAACGGGCGGGCTTCGCAACATACAATACAAATGTACGTCCACTTCCCCCAGAACCGTGGGCTCTTGGTTGCGCGCGCTCTTGTGCCTCCATTGCCGTTTCGTTCTGCGACCTCAGCCTCTCTCCGGAGTTTTGCATCGTAATTGCCGTTTACTTACGTCGGTAATCCATTTCGTGGAGTTAGGAACGTAATTCGTTGCCCGGCCCATGCAGTTGATAGCGACGTTACTAAGTTTTCGCAGGCGGCTGTCGGCGATTGTGCTCCATCTCGCGCGGCGGATGGCAGGCTCTTAGGGTTTCAATGCTTGTGCACAGGAAACACTATGTTGCTTTGATTTGGGTTTTGGCGATCCGKTGGGATACGGTGAGYGGTTTAGGTTTCGAGCTTGCGTTCTTGCCGTGGATGGGTGCTCTGAGCCGTTTGCGTGTATMATGTGATTCGACGTKTGGAAGTTTTTCTGTGTTTTCTGTTTTAAAGAATATTGYGAGAGGAGACTCTACTTGCGTTCTTCAAATGTTGCTGAGATTGGTTGTACTTGTTGGCAGGTAGCACGATTTCATCACGATTACAGGTGGTGGAATGCACTGAATTTTAATTAAGCAGCTTAATCGAATAGTGGCTACTGGATGTTAGCTTCTGGTTGGAGTTCGGATCGTGCACGCCTTTGTTATCAGGAAGGTTTAGATCCTGTTATCACTTACACAGGTTCCTGTAGCGCGGTACAGCGCGCGAGAAGGGTCGTTATGAGTTTCAGGGTCGTTGAGGGACTGCGAGTTTCGCCTTTCTAAAGAGGGAGGCGCAGGTTTTSAAATGACATGATCTGGATTACTAGGGGATTGGCAATTTTTTTTATCAATGATTTTCACAAATAATTTTAAGCGTGCCTAAATTGTGAATAGGCAGTTGATTAGTCTTTGACTGCAACYAAGGCAACTGCATGCGGATATGACTATGGTGACTGAAACAGCTACCCGGAAGCGAGTGTATAGCCTGCAGTCTGAGAAAAACCCTTCTTGGATAAGTACTCCTTTTGCACCTTTTACCCCCTTCGGATTAGCCAATGGTTCCGAAATCACTCCCCCTTTTCAGAAAAGACTGCGAACTGTGAAGAAGCCCATGTCTACCTTCAAGTGGGAGCCTGACCTTCCTGGGAATCTGCAGTTTTCAGTTGGACACGGGTTTAGGAATGTTGAAGTGAAAACTCCTTTGCCAGCAGCTTGGCAGGACCGCCCATCTCGAGGTTTATCTACCCCCCCTTATGTTCGAAATTCGAGAGAAAGGTACGAGGGTGTTAAGGAAGAAATGAGACAGCGCTCTTCGTGGTTCTCAAAGCTTGATCGCTCAACAGCGTTAGCGGAAGATGCCCTTGATAGAGTAGGAAGACCAGTTCTTGGGCTAAATTTTACCTTAGGACCCTCTGAATCTTACTATCAGAAATACGTCAATACCAAACGCGAGTTGGAGGATTATAAACGTGTGGTAAACGCCGTGAACAGTTACGTTCCTCTTTCCTCAAATGGCTCGCACGCAGTATTCTCATCTTTGGAAAGTATGAGACGACGAGGCAGTAATTTACAGCAGGGGCCAAGGAATCTCTACAACATCCAGGGAGCCATACTCAGGGAGTCTCAAACGGGTGGGGGTCATTCGAATAGTCGATTGGCAAACGGAGATGCTTTCAGGAGGACTGAGAATGACGAGGCTCAGCGTCACAGTGAGCTACAGGCAACTGATGCAGCTACAGGTTCAGGTACTGAATCGAGCGTCCAGCCTGTAGGTGCATCAGTTGCCTCGCGTGATCATGCTGAAGCGCATGTGCCGAAGCAGGATAATGAGCACAATGAACATTGGCAGACACTCATGGGGAAGACTCAAATCACGACATCTCGCATTRAGTCACGGAATATGGATATAGAAGCTCTAACTGAAAAGTGGTCTCGACTTCAATTGCATCGGGAGGAGGACGGAGTAAGACGTCAGAAAGAAAGAGAAGCTAGTAAAAAGGAAGAAGTGGTATGTCGCTCTCACTTTTGGTGTTCTTGCGTTTTGAATTGTTGACGTCTGTGCCTCTAGTTCTTCAGTTTGTCATATTCAGAGGGGTTCTYACAGTTGTAGATTTTTCCCTTTYAGRAAACTSTGGGATTTTGAGTGATGTACTGTAGAGATGTTTTATTCGAATTTGATTATATCCGTGTTCTGGTGAGATTTGTAATATCGTTATCTCATATTCGGCAAAACCATGTTGGTTAGAAGAGTTGGCTGAGTCTTAAATGTTTACTTTCAGTAGTTACTGCGTTGGATTAGAACTGGAGGTTAAACTTGAATTCGTGTTCACCGTCTTTGAAGAACACTGATGTTTACTTATGATATGGCGATTGAAGGGCAGCATGTTTTCAGATTTAATAGCGTCGATTTGTTGATCTTCTCTTACAGATTGAAGCCTTGCTGCCGTTATCCGATGAAGCTGTGCAGGATGTACAGGATGCTCTTTATAATGGTAACAGGTGCTTATTTCTACCGATACCTTTTTGTATGAAAGTTCAATGCTCACAAATAAGTCGCCTTTAGTAGCATGCAGCTCGTTGAGACTTGTTGTTCCCTATGAAATTTTCTAAGTTTTCATTTGACGTGTTATATTAACAGGAATGAGGTACTTGCTTTCCATGAGGAGACAAACATCGAGGTGACAAGAGCCATTATGCAGTGTCTGGTTCCGGGTGCATGGCTTAATGATGAAGTAAGTCTATTTTGTAATACTTATGTAAATGTCGTACTTTATGTATATATTCTTAATAGATTTGATATGAGTGATGCGTTATTTAATCTCGCTGTGACGGCACTTGTGCAGGTCATTAATGTTTACATGCAACTTCTCAAGGAAAGGGAGAATCGTAGTCCTGACAAGTTTTTGAAATGCCATTTTTTTAACACTTTCTTTTACAACAAGGTACTGTCTGCTTTGACCGRACATCGTGATAACATTTTCACGCTTCGCTACTATATATATTTCCAAATTAAACCACATACTAGTACATCGTTTGCCTTGTTAACTAGATCCTACTATTGTGGTTGTTTGCAGCTTTTTAAGGATAAGCGGAGTTATGATTAYAAATCAGTTCGAAGATGGACCACTCAAAGAAAAATTGGCTACAGCCTGGTAGATTGTGATAAGGTAAAGCTTTGTCTAACTGGTCTGATTAGTCAAGTTACTTTGTCTGGAGTTCAATGAGTCCAGCCTTCTCGGTTTCCGTCATCGATGTCAGCTCTGATGTCACCAGCATTTGAATTTTCCTGTGGGATAGCGTATTATCAGTTCTTCACATTCATAATTTTTCCTTGTGCAGATTCTGGTTCCAATTCACCAAGACATTCACTGGTGCTTGGCCGTCATCAACTTACGGGATCAGAAGTTTGAATATCTTGACTCATTGGGCGGTTGTGATGAGAATGTTCTTAGAGTCCTTGTGAGTATTCAATACATAACCCACTCGTCTATACTATTGTCTTTTAACCAGACTGAAGAAGGAGAACTAGGCAGAACCTTTGAAAGTATGTTGCTTGTTTCCACGTTCCATCCTCTCAGAGTCTCTGCCTTGAGTATACGCTCTGTGAAACTCTTTAGTAGTGAGGACGAGTTGAAGAAATGAAGTGCTGGCTTGCATGTGAAATGGGGAATTAAAGATTGCCTAAAAAGCATTTTGCAGATGCATGTTCAGCGCAGTTTTCAGTTTGCTACAATTGTCTGAGTGCACTGGACATTTTGKAGGAATATAATTACGGATTTGGGTTTTCTGGTCAGGCAAAGTATTTAGTAGACGAAGCAAAGGATAAGAACAATTGTATCCTGGATGTGAGCAAATGGGAGAGCGTTTTTCCACGGGACATTCCGCAACAGCTCAACGGGTCTGTATCTGAATTCTTTGCCGACATTCATGTGTTGTATACTGTATTTTCACTATTCTAATCCCAGGTAACGATACTGCAATCAACTCCGAGATTCTTTTCCTTAAGTTTTGAGTTGTCGTGGTCTGTACTCGTGTTGCAGGTGTGACTGTGGTATGTTTATGCTAAAATACGCCGACTTCCACAGCCGGGGAGGGTCATTATCTTTTACTCAGGTATGCACAAGCGACTAGTCCAACTAAGTATGACGATGCTTCTTTAACCTTTTTGGTTTTTGTTTTACTCAGGTTTCTTAAAATGATTCTCTATAGATTGGAAATAGATATGCATATCTAGAACTATCCTTTTGAATGTGGTAGTTATTTGGCTCTAAGTTGTCCTTTTTAAGCAGGCGAACATGGAGTACTTCCGAAGAAGAACAGTGTATGAAATATTGCGAGTTGWAGCTTCATAACGAGCAAAGAAAATCTTTTACTTTTCTGGAACTTCGAGGTTCCTGCACGTAAATGAGATTCTGGAGGTACAACGATTCTTCTCTGCCGAGAGCATTTTATAACTTCCACTTWTACAGCATGGAACGATCTATGAGGGCATATTTTTAAGACCAGATGATAAGATGCCAACGTTTAGTGCAGTGGAAACCCCTAGCCAGCTTCCAATATGCCGTGCCCCTCAAAAAGYTAGCTGCACAGCAAAACATAATGAATTGACATCAGTCTCTGTATTATGATCATAAGTTTTWGGGGTGGGCCAGTAGTTTTGATCTCTGATTTGGGCTGCTGCTGGTGGTCTGGGCCTAGGTGTTGTACCATGGTCATTTTGCCCCAAGTCTCTTCGTCTCCGGGATTTATTATTGCACAATCCTTCAGTTTTGCATGAAGACATTTCTACAATGTGATGAACAGCATCTTGTTGGCAGTCTTTGAAACTTGATAAGTCTATGAGTTTGACACATGGATTGGTAATTTGGAACTGATTGGAACTTAAGGTTCAAATTTGTAAGATTTTCTTCTAATAAAGTTATTGAAAGCGTTCAAAGTGGGGGCCTGTCACTCTGCTTCAGTCAAAAGAATGAAGGGGTGAATCTAGTGAATTCCTTGATTAGTTGTATGCAAGCCTCTCTTGTTGGTTTGTTCAATCAAGCATTCTTAATAGCATATAAGGGTCTCCAAAACACTCATGAAGGCATGGAATCATTCTTTGTAGAGTCCACTTCAAGTTAAATGGACCATACACAGATGTTATGAAGATTTGGGTGGAGTTGCATTTTTAATTCAACTAAATTGTAAAAAACATATCCAAACCTAGCTTGACCAAATAAACCAAGTGATAACAAGGAGCTCAGTGATAAAATTGTAAAAACACAGGGCTTGACCATATAAACCATGTGATAACGGGGAGCTTAGTGATAAAATTGTAAAAACACAGGGCTTGACCAAATTTATGTTCTAATAGGCTTCTACAATACTATAGCTTCCTAGTGATACCCTGTTTGACATCGTTTGTTGAATTGTTTTTAGTTCATGACCTTTGCTTTAAATGTGTATGAAAGAAGATTGCAAAACACATTAAAGCCACATAGAAAAAAAATTTACCTACATAGTGTGAGTTTTTGTAACATGAAAGATGTGGACAATGATGTTTCTTAATTAAGTGTGCAATCAAATTTTAAAAAATTATGACAATTATTTTTCAATTAATTATTATGTAAACCCGTGAAAAAGAAATAAAATAATCCACCAAAAATGGAGTTACTATTTTTGGACATTGAAATTTCACATGTTGGTTAAGATTCTACAAAGCAATAGATTTAATAGGATAGTTTTGATAGGATATTCTTTAAATTGAGCTTAAAAGGAAAAATTTGAAGGACTTCATAATGGGGTTGCAAGACTTATTGGATGGTACTGTACAATAACAATAAATATTTATATAGTGTGGAATGTTGAGAAATAAATTAGTGAGGGGCAAACTAATTTCACTATTTAGTGTAGAGAGCCCTGCCCGCTCTCTCGTCCGACATAGCAGCATCCGGAAGGGCGCGGGCGCCATCACCGTTTCTCAGCCAATTCAAGATGTGGCGGAAGTGTGTGCCGTCGCGATCGATGAATGAGTCGCTACTGGAGTAATAAGTATGTGCACAGGCGCGTCACCCCTCGTTTTCTTACAGCAACAGGAGCAATTGCTGAAGATCAAAAGCGCCAGCAAATTCAGGCTTTGTCTTTGGCCTCTCCGGACTCCGGGTGACCGTCCCGACCGTCGTGACCGACGAATTTCTCCCCTCCGCTTTTGAACCTCACGTGCTTGTTGAGTTGTAGTGCTTGCAACAGCACCAGCAGTTTCCCCATGCTTGGCCGGTGCAGTCCTAAACCCTAATCCCAGGATGCAAATTGTGGCTATAAAACAACCAAATTCGACTTATCATGGCGTGAAAAATATACATCAGGTGGAGCCAAATGTTATCACTTCGACTCAGTGCACAACAACAGAGTATGTGTTGGTCAAAAMTTTCTTCCCTCCGACATTGCCTTGTTGTACTTCTTGCGAGCAGCAACAGCAGTTTCCTGTTCGAGGTGCAACCCTAACTCTAGAACCTGAAACCCAGCGAAAAGGGTGAAGCTGAATTTTCACAAGGTGAAACTGCTTGAAATAATTTTCAGTAAATTTTCCTTGAATTCAGACAAGTAGAATTGACATCTAACGCAAGTCGTTTCATATTTTTTGGAAATTTTCGGAATTAGTTATGAATTTTTGAAGTTGCAGAAAAGTGCAAATGTATATTGCTTGTACATTGAAGAGTGTGAATTGTACTTCTAGAGCTTGATTGGTTTTAGAACCTGCTCCATTTTAGGACCTCCTACTTTAGCTATCTCTTTTGTGCACAAGTTGGTGAGGGAAGATAGAGCCTACAATATCTTCTTCCATTTTCTCAACGCTCATTTATTCTAATTTTTCCTATTTGTCTGTTCGGGAGAATTAGCATTACATAGAAAATTAGTGTGAACACAAAATTTTACTTTTGCGGTGATTAGTTCAATACAATAATATTTCAACCTGCATTAATTTATCGTCATAGTGTGTGTGGCTTGGATAAATTAGTGTCATACACACTTTGAGGATAAAACATTGTAGTGATGATATAAAATTCATGTTACTTGCAAAATTTACGATACTACTAAGATAGAGCCCATTGCCTTGTTGCAATGCTACAATAATTTGACCCAATTTCGGGTTTGGGTGGATGAGTGAATGGAGGTCGGGTTCAATACAATAATATTTCATTGTCTATTAATTCATCATATGCTATTGGATGAGAAATCACTATTGAAAATATGACCACTTTTGTGGTAGAGTGTCATGGCAATGTTTATGTATATGAAGGCTACCCATGAAGTTGGCCAATGACCAAAATATGGTTGGTTGGGCATTTAGGAGGTAGAACAACTTTACAATTTGCTCTATTAGAGTTATCCTAAAAGTTACTAAGCCCCCCTTTCTTTGGTCCTTTGTTTACTTCTAATTCTAAATTGCCTTTGAATTTATATTCAACTTGTATTTTTTTTGGAATAAGAATTGGTATGATTAGAAGATGATTGCATGCAATTCAATTGCATTAGGTTGTCTTCTTCCTAAATTAAGGTTTACATCCCACCCTTGCAAAAAGAAGGGATTTAACATAAAATATCACCTCTATGGTACAAATAGCTCTTGATCCCTTCTTTTAAAAGAAAAAAAAGGAAGAGCCCTAATTGTGATTTGCCATTGCCTAACTGTGATTTGCCATTGCCTAACTGTGATTTGCCATTGCATGTAATCATATGTTTGTGTCTATATCTCTTAAGTATATTGTGACAAATTGCCACCTCTCACTCACTCATGAAATGAATTATATTGGTTGATAACTTCACCACCAGCATATTTAAATTTTTTTGATAAGTTGTTTTTAATTGCAATCAATATGGAATATCCACATAGTACATGTAATCATGTATCCATACATCCTCAATATTAGTATTTCATATCCCATATTATGTTTAATTTTAGACATCAAACCATATTAATATTCCATATTAATATGGAATATATAATATTGTATGTATTCCATATACGTTGTTCTATATCAATATTAAGTAATCATATCAATATTAACATCCATTTTTTTAGTATTGTATCAAAATACATTATATTTTTGGCAGCCCTATGCATGCCCTTCTATTTTCAAAAAAATTCACTGATTGATCTGTGTGTATATTGATAATATATGTATCCATCTTTTCCATTTCTATATGTATTTTATATATACTATTCTCTATGAATATTAAGTAATTATATCAAAATAAGTCTCTATTTTTTTGGTGTTAGTATAAAATAATTGTATCAATATAGGGTATCCATCTTTTGGGTACATTGTCATTTAATTGTCATTTCAAAAGAAATACAAATTGAGTCTAAATTCAAATGTGATCTATATTTAGTAGGGGTACTAAAGGGGCCCATACTAATTAATTGACATTTCACACTTTATAAATTTCTACCTTTGTTGTATATCAATAGCTATTGAAGTGTCCTAGCGTTGTAAATCATGTTTCAAACATATATTATTTTCTACAATAAGTCTCTTCAATTGTTTGGTCCCTATCAAATCCCTTATCAATGTAGAAAATAAAAGCAAACAAGGAACCAAAGAAAGCTTGACTTCATGACTTTTAAAATATCTCTATCTCTATTTATTTGTTTACAATAGATTGAAATCTCTATAAATCTTTGATAAAAAAATAATAATAGTAATAGTAATAATAATTAATTGATTATTAAATTTTAAAAAATAATAATAATAGTAATTTAAATAATAGTAATCATTATAAATCTTCTTTTGATTTCTTGACTTTTTGAATTATTTTTGAACATTTAAAAAAAATTTCTATGTTTCATATTTTGTTCCATTTTAATTTCATAATTGTTTGTAATAAGATTATTTTGAGATCTATTTTTTACCACAAAAGAATAAATAGTCCTAAATTGAGACATCAAAAACTTTGATGGTACCTAGAATTACCCTAAGGTAGAAACACCCCAAAGCGTCCATGTTCCCATTCTTATACCTTAGACTACCACTAAATGTGTCCCTAGACTTTAATCAATGTGTTCTCCAAATGCTTAACTTTGATTTGTTAACGCATTTGAAGGACACATACTTAATTGTGATTTGCTAATTCTAGTTTTTTGCAAATTTCAATTTAGGGTCCACCTACATGATAATTTTAGTAGTCTATGGAACTAGCACTTTGAAAAACCATAGAAATTACATATCACATCCAAAAAATCTATTTTTTTTTAATAGTCATGATTTTCACTTGGTAATAATATATAAACATTATTTATAAGAAAAGGTGCCTCCAACTATGCTGAATTACTTATATTGATGGTTTTGGATGTTTCCACGATAATCTGATTAGAAATAAACAAAACAAGAAAGTCAATTTCTCATGTTGACATTGCTTGCAAGGGGGTTGTTTGTGTTCCTCCTCTTGTGTCCTGATTGAGAAAGCCTATGGCTTGTAATTCTGGCTCAAACCCGGTTGCCATAAATGTGTCGTGTCAATCCTCGATGCGACACTTGAAGGTCATCTGTTATCATTATAAATTAAATTAAATTAAATTAAATTAATAAATAAAATAAAAAAATCACTAATAACCTCCTAAAACATCCCACACCTCACTAAACTTAGTATTTGTAAAAGGCAAAAGAAGTCCACGTGGAACTCCTTTCACGTCCCTTGGATCCCACATCAGATCGACGGCCAAGGATTGCTTACCCTTGCTCGCTCGATCTGCTGCCTCGGTGGTCTGAAGACTCTGTTTCAAAGAGTTTTTTCCGATTTGCGCAGGTTTCACAGCGCAGCTCCGTCGATCGCCTGACCTCTTCTTCTTTTATAGGTTTGTGTGTGTTACTACGAGAGGAGGGAGCCATGGAAGCCGTTGACACAGTTGTGAGGCCCGTCACGGCCTTCGCCAAGGACAGCATTCGGTTGGTGAAGAGGTGCCACAAGCCCGATCGGCGAGGTATGTTGGATGCCATGACTTTTTCGGTGGAGTTTTTTCATAGAAATATGAAGTGGTCGTTGGGTTTCAAAAACTTACGAAGCTCTGGGTCAGTCAGCTAAGTTTTTGGAGAATGCGTGATTTTTTGAAGTGCGGGCTCGTTAGACCACTGAAACTGTCCTATAGGTGTACCTAAATCTGAACACTACCAAAATCAGCAGTCAACAAATCAGAATTGAGTATGTGTCATTCATACGTGTCAACCAATCACAATCAAGTATGTGTAAGACATATTAACTACAACCAAATGGACGCAATTAGGTGTAGTCTATGGTACATGATTGGGTACACTTGCGCTAATGGGTGTTCCTACCTTACTCTTTAAGAGAAAAGTTTTATGGTAAACTGGTAACACATGTCTTCTCAATTTGTTTATACTAATTTACTGTCAAAGAGAAAGTTCTATGTTAAATTGGTAACAACAACAGTTCAGGCTGGACTCTTGCCCAAGTCATCTGGAGCAGTGTTCAAATTCAACCCTTGAACGAGGGCGCGGACATTTTGGGTCCCTTGGATGACAAAAAAATTGTCTGCTGAGTGGATACTCGCTAATTTTCATCCGTCCTTTTCGTGAAAGTGACCACACATATGTCAATCATCATGGGAAGTCAAATTTAGTGCTTCCATATTTTTAGATAGCCCTAATACTACGAAGATAGTAAAGATTTCTACATGAAAGTATTTTGTGCCACAATGCCCTTCTCGCAATTTTAAATGGATAGCATTAGGTATTGATTTGTACAATTTTTTCAAAGCTAAACATGTGCGTGAATAGTGCTTTTCCCCTTGGTCAAGGACTACATATCACACCCCAGCTCTCCCCGCGGTGATAGGTCTGTCCTTTAAGGGTTAAGCTTGGAGTAAATTGGTAGTGGTTTGAATTGGCACTAGCCTTTTAGATAGAAAAACAATCTAAACTCCCTATAATTGTGCTTTTTTACATGAACTCGAGTCCTTCTCTATTAGAGCCAACGTAGATCATCTCTACCGGGGCACGCCACAAAGGTGTATCAAATTTTGTAGTCCAACTTATGGAGATGTTGCATCCCAACAATTGCAAACCATGACATTTTTCAATGCCGGTCATTCCAAAATTTGAGCCCCACACTTCAACCTCCAGTATCTTCAAGTTTTGATTGGTACCATGTCATTCCAAATTTCAATGTGCCTCAAGGTCAGGACTAGGCGGGCAAGACAAGTGGGCAACATTGTGCCTCAAAATAGCTCCCATTTTTCCTCCTAGAACTACCTAGTGTCATGCTGGTAATTAGAATTCCCAACCATGTAAAAATCTACTTGTGGTTCATTACTCCTACACTTGGAGGTGTAGGATCTAGCAAGTCAATGGGCCATTTGACATGTGTGCTCGTGGGGCCCGGGAACAAAAAAGGCTCGTTCTCAAAAAGTCACATGATTGGTGGGATTGATACTACCACAAGAGAATTAGACTTCCATACCACTAATCATTTGTGAGGTTCAATGGCCCATGATTTCACATGTAAGTTAACCTTTAGAGCATCTCCATGATAGCTCATCTTGGATTTGTCAAGCGTTTTGTAGCATGCTTGAGATAGTACAATTCCCTACCTTAGCTCACCAATTCCCATTAAAAAAGTCTTGCACGCTTTATAAAATGGCAAAAGTTTGAAAACCATAGGGGATATTCATGGATTCCTTTATCCACAATCTTGCTAGTTCCTATTTTGTGCCTCATTCAATTGAAAAGCACACTACATCCAACCATTCCAAATTCAACAACAAAAAGTCATTAAATCTCTTCATTTGGGAGTCATGGAAGAAAGACTAGGTCCTAAACATGACCAGGCAAAAAACGATTTAATTGGTTGTAGACACCATCTATGTCCATTTGGGGTGGTAAAGGCAAAGGCTCCATATTGCATTACCCCCTCTCTTTTTTAATCATAACAACATTTGAGGTAGGGATGGTGATGTATGCTATTTTTGCATAAAGCATTAGTAAATGGATGTATTGGCACATAACATTTAGTAGTCTTAGCCAACTTACCTTTTCCTTTCTTTAGCGTCATCCATCCAAATCTCTAGGGCCAAATTTGAATGCATGGTAACTTGACACCACTAAACACATACCATGCTTTAGAAAATGTTGATGGAGCCACTTGTCAACTACTTTTCAATGCCAGAGAACTACTTGCAAAACAAACTAAATTACTAATGGCCCTCCATTAGTGTGCATTAGTTTCAACCCAGTTCTTTTCTTATTGACATTCTAACAAGTTTGACATGTGGCCTCATAGCTACTGCTATGGTGTGGAATATTCTACACCACTTTGTAGGGGGAAGGCAGTTAATAGTGCTGCTACTGAATGTTATGCAATTGAAAACTCACCACCCTATTATTAATATCTCATATTTTAAATCATATATAATAATATACTAAAATTGATATTTGTTAGTAAAAAGATTGAGCATTAATCAACCATGAGGTTTATAAATTTTACATATCATATATTTCTTTATAATCACATACATTTTAGTGTCTTTGGACCTAATTATGAAGAATTATAAATATAGTCTCCTAGACTTTGAAACTACATGTGAATCAAATAGGATGAGTTATAAGTCGTGTTTGCATTAAAAAGATTAAAGTAATAGCTTAATATGCTACTAGGTAGAACCAATGTTTTGGAGTGCAAATTGTTTTTTGGGACTTGCTCTAGTGGTACTCCTAGAAAAAGTAAACACAATAAAATTTGATGATAGACTAGATATGCTATAGAAGAGAGGTACTAGGATACATATCATCTAAACTCTTCTTTGTAAATAGTCTATAGATTGAAGGATATGTTCTTTATAATCACATACATTTTACATATCATATAATTCTTTATAGTCACAATACATTTAAGAAGAGCCAAGAACAAATATTACGCTTGGTATGCGGATGTTGGATCTTGGTGGGATTTCATTAGATTTCTATATTAGAACACCCATTGCAAAGATTTATATTCATCACATATATTGGTATATGCTTAAAATTTAATCTTATTTTTCATAATAAATAAACATCAAAATTGAATTTTGTATGATTTTTTAAAGAAATCTATTTGCAAAAATCAAAGTAATTACAAAAATGCTTAAAATAATGATTAATTTGTTAAGAAAGATGGAAATAATAGTGACTAGTATCACGGTGGAATTGGTGCATTTATTGAGCTCACACCAAGAGAAATTCAATAGAGAAAGTTCAATAGTGTTGCAATTTGAGCTTTCAAGATTCTATCTTCAAAGTGTTACAAAAATTACAAGTTTAATAATTTTGAAAAAAATTCAAATGAAATATAAAGTAGATTATTGCAATTACATTTTTGTGGTTGAGCCTAAAAGCATTTTAAAACAAGATTAAAGCTTGGGTGTGCTACAACCTTTTGATGACCTACTTGACTTGTATAGGTGGTCTAATTTTTTTATAAAGTCAATTCTATTTAAACTTTGTCTTATATTACTAGTCATGGGTGAACTCTATTATACTAGTTCTACGTGTCTTCCTTGAGAGGGAAAAAATTTGGAATTCCATTCCAAATTTTTTTCAAAGAAAACACAAGAATAAATTATTTACAAGTGGCTCATGAAACTTTGATATTTTGAATTCATATTTATAAATCATAGACCCAAATTAGGTATGATAGGAGATGTGGCCAAATACAAAGTAGTGGTCCCAAATAGGAGCCATTAACAAATGTTGGAACATCCATGAACAAGCATGGAGAGAAAAGTATTTCAACATGCATTATCGTAGGGGGCTCTAAAAGCAACTGCTTACATAGAGGTACATTATGCTTTCATCAAATGTACCAATATCAATGTACCATTTTGCTTTCTTCAATGATCACATTTCAAGAAGTGATAAGGTTGCTTCTAGAGACCATTGTGTTTCAACTTCAAAAATTCGTAACTAATTCCACTAAGGTCTAAAAAATATGAAACTACTTGGTTTAGATGCCAATTTCATTTTTCTTCCTACAAAAAATTACTGAAAATTGTTTCAAGGTGTTCAACTTCCCCCTAAATGCAGTCACCACTTAATAGTTAAAAGGTCGTTTTAAGAGTAGCGTCAACAGACTACCATACTTTAGACAAGGACTCACACACTAAGGGAGAGGCACCCAATGGCGTACCTGTATCCAATGCCGTCAGATTCTACAAAGCATAATCATTTCAGACTATAAATGTAGGTAGGCAGTACATAGCTTATTTCTTTGACCTAAAATAATAAGCAATCTATAGTCTCGCTACATTTACCTTCTAGAATGAATGCATGATATTGAAAGGGACGGCATTGGGTACATGGACGCCATTGTGTACCTCTCCTTTAACATAAATATAAATGAAAGTTTGTATAAGGTAAGACAGCCCATTGTGGTCAGAATTTGGAGTTTGGCCTCAAGCTACTGTTGAAATTTTTCAATTTTTTCCTAACTTAAAGACAAGTGTGAGAAACAGCAAGTGCAATTGAAATTATATTTTTTCGTAAAGTATGAATTTGCTAGGAATTTTTGAAGTGTTCAGTTTTCCATGACCCAATAGGGGTTGTAGACCACCCCATAGCCAACAAAATCTGAATCCATGATGGTCATCTCACTACCTAATGCAATCACAATATTTTCTAACATGGAATGCCTAAAAAGTCAATCCATGTAATGAATTTTACACTGAAAAGTTGAAAGTCCTTTATGTGGTCACTAATTACTCCATCACTACCATGTAAGACATTGATTGTGGCCCAAATCTCACAAAACTAAGAAAACCACAATGGGGCCACTTCATAAGTGACCACAATGGAAGAAATAACCGCAATGGGCTGTCTTACCTTACCAGTGAGTAGTACCGTAGTATAAATTTCTACGCAAACAGAAAATCCAGTGGAAACGCATGCCAAAATTAGTGCAATCAAACCAGTAATTATAAAAYGGTGAGCAACCAGGATTACCAGGCTGGCTGGCTCCCTCCCAATCAAATTTCTACAGTAATTAACAACCGCGTTATTTCAACAGCTGGAGATTTCGCTAATCTAATCGTTACAAATTAAATTCCCCCAAATGAATAAATGCATAAATTGACAGCCATAACCCATTTAAGTACAGTAAGCTTAAAGCCTTAAATGAAGCCAGCCTTAACTTAGAAGTAAATTTGACTCCAATTCTAGAACAGAAGCCGCGTCACTCGTCACGCTTCAATAAACCACTGACCCTCTCCTGAAAGTCCTCAGGCGGTGATTTGTATTATCTTCTTTGCAACGCAACAGGCTTGTCCCTTTTGCTTCCGAAAAGAATATAAAAAAAACACAAAACACCCACTTTGGAAAAAGGGGTTGCAAAAATAAGGAGCGGCGTCATCAATCTCTCAGAAAGCGCACGCTCTCACAGGAGGACTGACAAATCCGCCCGCAGTTTCATTGGCAGCTCGCACAAGGCAAGAGCCTTGCGTTGGGGGAGTGGGGATGGTTTTTTTCAGGAAAAAAAGGCGGAAATCTCTCTCGCAGTTGCTTGCATTTTCATGAGTTTTGTGGAAATTTGAAATGAAATAAAAAGCTTCCAGTTGTTGCCCGAAAGTGGGCATCTTTCAAAGGATCAAGGAGCATCTTCGTTGGGAAGCTCTTTTCCACGTGGTGATTTATAGCCTTTGTAGGAAGAATATGGGAAGCTTCCTAATCAAGCTGATTTATAGCCTTTGTAGGAAGAATATGGGAAGCTTCCTAATCAAGTTGATTTATAGTCTTTGTAGGAAGAATATGGTAAGCTTTTAGTGGGAATGAGGGAGTACTTAGCTGTCGAATTATATATGGAAAAAAATCCCAGGCATGGCATGGCATCAACCACTTGTTTCTTCAGTGGCTCCATGCTGTGTAATGCCAGGGATTCTCAGACAAAATGGACCTTTTTTCAGATGGTGGCAGAAATATTTTACACCCAGGCACTCCGAGCTCCCACGTATCGACGCTCCAGTGTCGTTGTTGGCACAGCTAGGCATCCGAAATGGCACATGATGGGTTTGGAATTTGACAGCATGGTTACAATTGAGAGGATTCAGCTGCACACTTGTCTTTAAAGAAATATATATTGAGGATCACATGAATGAGGAAGGTGGTCAGGKAGGAACCCTTTTCATACTTGCAAAATCTGTCATCATCACATTTGGGTGCAACTCAAGAATGGGACGGTGAGAGCGCAGGAGGATGAGTTTCTACTTGGGCACATTACTATAAGTATTTTTAGTGTTACCACACATAAAAGAAGGAATAGGAAGGCTAAGGGAGAGGCACCCAATGGCGTCTTTGCACCCTATGCCGTCAGATTCTACAAAGCATAATCAGTTCAGACTATACATGTAGGTAGGTAGTACATGGCTTATTTATTTGACCTAAAATAATAAGCACTCTATAGTCTGGCTACATTTACCTTCTAGAATGAATGCATGACCTAGAAAGGGACGGCATTGAGTACATGGACGCCATTGAGTGCCTCTCCCTTTATTAGAAAAGAGATATTTCTATTTCAACTACCTTGTCCTATGTGTGTGTTTAGATTTGCACAAGAATGACTTGAAATTCAATAGATTTATGAAAAGATCAATATCTTGTGATCTTTTGACCCAATCAATATCAAATTGCTTTAAAAATTCGATGTTTAGAATCTTTTTGATTTGTAAAGGGGATAACAAACAAGATATCTTGTGCATCTTGTCATTAGTTAACTTGGGAAGAAAAACCCAAAGGATGATTTCCACAGTGATCATCTTGTCATTTCACGATTAACTCATCAGAAAAAAAAAGTCATCTTCAACCCTAAATTCAGGATAGAAGTACAGGACAAATGAAAAAACAAAAGGGACGGAGGGAGGATTACTTAGAGAAGATTACTGCGGACGGTGATATAAAAGAGGTATTGATACGAATRTTTCCAAAGGGATGAATTCTGTTACTGGTTCTCGAGAGCGACGTGACCGGCGCAAGAACAACCAAGGGCCCAAGGTGGCGACGAGCCCAAGCCAGTAGTGCCTCGATCGACGCAGTTTGGTTGATCCCAACATATCCCCTTTGCCCATTATTGCAACGATTCCATCCAAGCCACACGCACCCGCCTTCGCACTGTTCATCATTTTGTGGGTTTTGCAAATTCACAGACTCTCAAATGCTACAGTAGTGTGTCTCCCGTGACCTAGAGTCGCAAAGGTTTTCCTTCATTCGGGTGTTCTGGGTGTCTGGATCCCGTTCCCCATTGTTGTTCGTGTGAAATGTGTCGGCTTTGCAAACATTTAATTCGTTAGCATTGCATTCGAGGTCTCGTAAAGCGAATATGTTCATTTGGAGGGTGTRGTAGGCAAATTGTGCAACATATTGTGCTTCTWCTTCTTCTTCTTCTTCTTCTTCTTCTTCTTCTACTTTCAGCAGTTGTAGATTAGAGGCCGATTTTCTGAACGTATTGCATTCTTATATGTAGGTGCGACTCTGACGCTTGTGGCGTGGTTATGAGGGTTTGCAGGGAATGTTAGCAGTGGCGGAATCAAGTTTTGCAGTTTCTTGAAGACGTTATATGCAAATTGACAGGTATGCAGATCCAAAACTTCATGTATCACCTGTTGGCCTGAGTCCTCAGTGTCTTGGGGTTAGATTACAGCTCTTCTTGATGTAATTGGGATCGCATTTTCTTTATGCATTTCCGACTCTGACGCTTGTGGTGTGGTTGCAGGGGATGTTAGCAGCAGCGAAATCAACTTTTGCAGTTTCTTGAATAGTCTATATCTGAATTGAGAAGTACGTAGGTCCGAAAATCTATGTCCTCAGTCGCTTGGGGTTTGATCACACCCCTTCTTGATGAATTTAGGATGCATCAGTGCGAGATGTTTTTTTTCCCTCACAATTGATGAACTTGAGAGTTTGTGTTTTCTTAATTGATTGCATTTGAAGTGCAAGAGTGTTGACATAAGTATTTCAGTTTCTTGAAGAGGTTATATCTGAAATTGATAGATAAGCAGATCCGAAATTTCATGAGTCCCGGAGCCGGCAGTCGCTTAGGATTAGATTACATCAACTCTTGATGAAATTAGGATGCATCTATGTGTGTTGTCCTTTTTTCCTCCCTTAAATGCTTAGATTATTGTAAGCATAATGACATATCACTTGTAATTGTGTCGGCAGGTAGAGTGTAAAGAGCATCGGATGGATGATCATGAGCCGGTAGCAGTGCCGTGCGCGGCAACCGTGAGCTCCCTTGATTCGTCGGAGCACGAGGACGCACGACTTGATGCTGAGGATAAATTCGAGATGCCTTCTGTGGTGCGTCTCAATGTTGGCGGAATGACGTTTGCGACGACAGTGGACACGCTCACGCAACGAGACACAGACTCGATGCTCGCTGTCATGTTCAGCGGCCGGCACCGGCTGCATATGGATTCTAAAAAAGGCGCAGTGTTCATTGACCGGGACGGAACACAATTCAGGCATATCTTGAATTGGTTGCGTGACGGAGTGATTCCCATGCTGGAGATTCCTGCGTACCAGGAGCTTCTGCGAGAGGCTGAGTACTACCAGCTCATGGGTCTGGTGGAGAATCTCACACCGCTGTTGTGTAAGAAAGACGAAGACGACAATACGAAGCCGGAAATGAGCCGGCGAGATGTGATCAAGTGTCTTCAGTTTGGGAAAGTGAGGTTGCGCGGGGTCAATCTTTCAGGGCAGAATCTATCCAAACTGGATTTGAGTTATGTGGATCTAAGCCATACGCGATTGATCAACACTTTCTTCTCGAGGGCAGAGCTGCAGAAATCGGACTTTACAGGGACTGAGGCGAATGGGGCCAATTTTCACTATGCCAACCTCTACTCGTGCATATTCACAGGTATCAGTCGTTTGAGATCATGCATTGCTTGTCTCTATATTTGCATCTGGATGGCTGTTCAATTTCTGTACCATGTCGTGGGCCATCGTTCATTTTTATCTTGTACTATCTGTTTTCTCTAATAGCTATTTTTCTAATTGATGGAGGCTTCACATTGTCAATTAGAGGCGATTCAAATGATGCATCTTCAATTCCAATTTCTGCATGTGTGATTTCTTAGGGTTTGCCTTAGGCAAAGAAGCTCAAGAATTCAAGCTACTTTTTCATGCCATATTGATCAATAGTGTTAAGAATGGTAGATTTTTAAATGTTTTAAAGAATTTTAGACTCATATATTTTGATTGAAGACTTTTTAGATTCACCATGCGAAAGGAGGATTGAAATTTTATTGTAGTTTTGACTCTCTCTTGGTTAAACATTATAATCTTTAAACTCATAAGTGATATTATTGTGTTTTCTTTTCCAATGTAATCTCTAAAATGTCTAGTTTAAATTTGAACAGTTATAATTCAAAAAAATTGATACAATTTATCAAAATGTTGTTTTTTGTTCAACATGGAGCAAATTTCTAGAAGCTGAAAACAGGCCTTGGGCATTTAGGGGTTAAGAGCAAGAACTTAATTTTGGGGAGCTGAAACTTCTTTTAATGTTCTTCAATAAATTTTCCCTCAAAGACAAGTGGAATTGGCATGTAACCCAAGTCGTTTCAAATTTTTTGGAGCTTTGTAGAATTAGTTATGAAATTTTGAAGTTAACTAGGCATAAGGCTTTTCAATTGCCCACCTCCTAACACGTACATTGTTTGCACATTGCTGAAGGCTAAAAAAAATCAGCATTTACAAATAGTGTACATTTGAAGAAGTGGGCGTATTTGAAGTCTAAGCGCTTTTAGAACCTCCTATCTAAGGCATTGTTTTTGAAGAGATGATGTGCAAGCTTATGTAAGAGGAGTCACGGTAGGGTGAATTTTGTAGCAAATGTTTCACTAAGTTCAGCAACAACTCTAGCATGTGAGCCTAGAAATGTGAGCCTACGAGCTTTGAGTCTAAGTGAAAGTAGGTACTCCACTATCAAAGGTGCCTATCACATATGTACCTATGACATAGGTACTTTATAAGCATCGAAGGTGCTTATAACATAGGTGTATCACTACAAGAGAAAGGGGTGTTTTAAGTAAAGTCCTAGAGATGAGATTTTAAGTAATGACTTATAAGGAGTCTTTTAAGTAAGAATTTACAAAAAACACATGTCTTTTAAGTAAAATTCTTATTTAAAAGACTCCTTATAGATCAATACTTAAAATCTTATCTTTAGGACTATACTTAAAACACCCCTTTCTCTTGTAGTGTATGTAACATAGATATCCTACAACCACGAAAGATGCCTATAACATAGGTTCCTAGGCTCAAGATCCTAGTTCACATGGTATCAACCCTTCCAAGTTAGAAGGCATGTTATTTGTCCCTTGAATTGCGTAGAAAGTCTTCTATGGTTTTGGTGAAGTAGGCCACACAAACCAACCACAACAATCCACACTCAATCACTTTCAAAGTTGAAGAAATAGTTTGGAGAGGGGTTAAGCTACCATAACCACCCTTATTAGAATGAGGCAAATGACTATTGAAGAAGATTGGTGGAAGAACCAAATGTTTAGGAGAGAATAGAAGAAAAATCAGAAAAGTATTGTTGTAAGTAAAATAAGATATCTTTCTCAATGAGGATCAACTTTGATGAACTCAAGAATGTCTTTGAGCCAAATAGGAAGCAATTTCTAATGAAGGTAGACATACTCATTTTTGTCACTGTAACCAATTTCATCTTTATGTATTGATAGGGTGTATTGTTGAAAAAAACGTGCACCATTAATAAAAGAAGAAGGGATTTGTAAATGGACATGAATGAAATCAATATGTCTACCATAATCATGGGATGAAACTGTGATTGTGGAGTTGCTAGGATGAAAGTATTTGGAAAAGAATGTTTCAACTTCCAAATGGTTACGACAAAATGAACTATCTAATACATACCAAAAAAATATCTTTGTATACAAAAAATAATCTTCTAAAGGTCATTCAAGGAATTCAAGTTCAAGCCTAAACAAAGAATATCTAAGTATCTGTTCAACCCTTAACCCCTAAAGGACCATTGTCGCTTTGGGGGACAAATGGGATTTCGGGCAGGTACCTACGGTCTCAATTTTTATCCTGATTTTTTGAGTTTTTAAAAAAAAATAGAAAAACTGGTCAGCTTTGTGGAAGTAATTCTTTTTTTCAATCAGTGCCTCGGAACAAAAGTTATGCCCAACTAAGCTCAAAACTGGGAGAAGGAGCAGCCCTAAAAATTTTTAATTTTAATTTTTAATTTTAATTTTAATTTTAATTTAATTTTTAATTTTTAATTTTAATTTAATTTTTAATTTTTAATTTTAATTTTTCAGATCCTCCCAGTTGACCTCCACGACCGACTTGATCATCATCACCCCCACCAGCACCAGCGCCGGCCCCACGGCCCACGGCGGGATGGACGCCAGGAGGGGGGTGAAGAAGAGTGACAGCAGGAAGTAGAACGCCACCGTGATGGCCGTCACGCCCGTCCTGCCCCCCTCCCGAATCCCCGTGGAAGACTCGATGAAGGTGGTGACCGGGGAGCAGCCCAACAGAGAGCCCAGGCATATGCTCGTGGCGTCGCTCATGAAGGCGAAGTACTGACCGGGGAAATTACCCTTGGCGTCCACGAAGCCCGCGAACTTCGCCATGGAGAAGAGCGTGYCGGTGGTGTCCAGGATGTCGATGTACAAGAAGGTGATGAGGGCAACCCAGAGGTCGCTGGTGTTGAATTGGGAGAAACTTAAAGCGCCGGCTGTCTTTTGGATCCTGTGAGCATCCACCACGTGCTTGAAGTAGGCGTAGGCTTCGTTACCGGCTGCGATTTCGGGGAAGTAGGTCACCTGCAAACATACAACCGTAAGTTACTCAGTCCTTGATCACTGAATTTCAGTTCTTGGATTGAATTTCAACTGTGAAAATCGATGTGAAATAGAGAACGTCAAGGTTCGCGATTCGTGGTTTGCAAATTGTGACCAATTGGGCACAATGCTACTGTTCTTTCTCCAAAATACCATGATCCTCTCCCTAGGGTTTTGAAAGTCTGTGGGGTGGTTTTGACAGCCCTTAGTGCAAGCTTTTTACCTTCTTCAAGAAGGGGCGAATTTCAAATGCAATTTGAAACCCCTACGCTGGGGTAGTATTGCTGGGATGAGATTCTGTGGTTCAGAATTGTGCTGGTCAAAGAGATAGTGAAAATTTGTAGTAAAAGTGAAGAGCTCTCCCGTCGCCCTGATTTATGTATTTATGTTTCGAGTGTGACGATGCTCATGTAGATCATTTCTGAATTCTGAATACCCTTACATTTTCTTTCTTGCAAATGGACGGAAAGACATTATTTACCTTGGTATGGCGGAACCACGATACGCCTGTGACGAACACTATGTCATAGATCATAGCGCCCTTGATATTATTTATCAGCGCATACGCAATGATCAGAAACCCCACAACYGCGAGCCAGAAAGTAGGGTCTTCCATACGATGCTTCRTGCACATGATTGCACTAGACGTTGATCCACCTGTTGTTTCATCAATCCACAAGTGTAAATTCTCTCATGCATCCTCCAAAACAATGCATCACTCTTCCAGTAAGAGACTGCACTGCACAGACAATTCAAAGCTCGCATGGATCCCTCACCTGGCATGAGCTGCGTGGTGCCATTCACCGAGATAATGGGCGCGAGCAAGACGCGATACTCCCTCGGGCAAGCGCCCAAGGTGAGCAGCGTGCTGCCTTCGTACGCAATCARTCCCACTCCCTCACTCGATTGCAACCCAATAAAAGCCAGAAACAGGCCAATTCCCGCGGACGTCGAGAGCCGCACCGGCTTYGGGATGAGCTTYGCAATCTTCGTTYGGAACCCGAGCGCCGCAATYAGCAAAAAGATYACCCCCTMGATCAGCACGGCTRCCAATGCCGACTGGTACGTAACACTTCCTGAGCCATGGAACCCCACCACCGTGTAAGCGAAGTAGGCRTTCGTACCCATACCTGGCGCCAACGCCAGCGGCAGATTCGCAAACACGCCCATGATGGAGCATGCGATGAGGGCAGACACGGCRGTGGCGACAATCAAATCCTTCTTCACGGTGGACAAGCAGGCTTGGTAGCCGGGGTTAACRGGAGAGAATTTGCAAGCGGGCGTGGGGGGGATCATCTGAAACCCTGCRCTTGTGCAAGAATTGGCGTCCGCGTAAGTATCGTTGCTGCAGAGGGGGATGCAATCGGAGACAGAGCAAGGGCCGCCAGAGTCAGTGAGAATGGTCGCATTCACGGCTARAATATACGCCATGGTTAGAAACGTCGCTGTTCCTGCACGAATTTCTTGCGTGAAGTAGGTGTTGCGCTCTTCCAKCTTGAAGTACTTGCCGAACTTGCTATCTCCGACCTTCGCGTTCAGCGTCTCCAGGGACTTTGAGTAGRACCGGCCAGCTCGCTTGAGCACACCCRCCATGGCTGAAGCTGTGTGGWGGCTRTGTTGCTTACGATCAGCTCATCGGTTCAGCTCACTGGCTCGCATCTGAAAGGAGATTGATGATACAACAACAAAAACATATTAAGCACAAATTCTCTACAGGAAGTACTAAAAATTAGTAAAGAAATGAAGCCCAACATGAAGGAGCTCACGAGGACATGCCATTGCAAGTGCGCACATCGCAGCAGGAAGAGATTGCCAAAGTCAAGTCTGCGAGTGGTAACGGTCAACTTGCATTGTTCATGTCATCGACTTTGCTGCATTGAACTACGCAAAGATAAAGTTGTACAAGCTAATAATGCTCATTCCCYGGAAGTCRTCTGTTCTTGGATTTCTTCCTGACAACACGAAAGCAATTCCAGTTTTTTAAGCATAAGTGAACAAGAAGATAATGATGAATTYGGTGCCGATTACGTAATGGGATAAAAAAATCCCAGAAAACAATCATGCCTGCAGGAATTGAAAAGAGCA